>VYZU01058913.1:78599-124411 GCA_013401355.1 Ceyx cyanopectus
GTATGATTTTTTTTTTGAGCTGATGAATTTATCTTCTCATAAAACTGAGTTTTAGCTAAGAGCTAAAGGAGGTGAAAGAGTTGGCTAGAATATTCTCTTAAAAGCATTGAAGTGTTAATTCCTTCAGTTAGCCTAATACTTTATGACATCTATTTTTCAAGCCACATGATACAGTTAAACTCGAGGTGTGTAACTACTTGGGTGTCTCAATTACTTTTTGTAATCAAAATATTGTCTTTCATCAAATGGGGATTGGAGGGAAGCGCCTGGCTGTCACTGTTAAGACAGAAATACTGACAGTGTGTTAATACAAAGGTTCATTTTTAAGAGAATAGCTCATTTAATGAGTTAGCATCCTATCTGCATTATAGGGGAATAATGAAGCATGCAGAGTTGTCAAAACGAAAATATATAAATTGTGATATGGAAACAAAGTGTTCCAGATGCAAATAAATCTCTACTCCAAGAGAAAGGAACAAACAGAGACAGAAACATCATAAAGAAAAAAAGACATTACTCTTTTCAGTGCTACACTCATAGCAGAAGCATGAAGAATAGGGTCATAGAAATTTTATGTAGCTTAACTGGGGAGGAAAACACCTAGAGTTAAAAGTTGCAGGTACAGCTTTAGGTGGAGTGAACCACTAAAGTTCCAGTTCCTAAAGGAGTCTCTCACAGTGGGAGCTACGATCCATAAAAACCCAGCATGGTTACCTGGAAGCCCAGAGAAACTGTGTATAAATGACCTGTTAGTGTTATAATATTTGAGCATTTGCTTTAACCAGACAGAAAAGAAAGAAAACACTTCTTGAAGTTCTGCAGACACTCTGAACAGTCCCACATGCTCTTCTCATTGCATTTTTAGGCAGAAAACCGAAATTTTTCTACTTTATCTCTTATCTTCTCTTTTGATCACCTGGAAACAATCAAGCTCAGGTATTGGACAGGGTTCTGCTCTAGTTGCAGATGTCCCTACTCACTGCAAGTGCGTTGGACTAGATGACCTTGAAAGGTCCCTTCCAAACCAGTCTATGTTTCTATATGTAACTGTACCATTTGACCTATACATCTTAAGAAAGTGATACACAAGAGAGTAATGGTTAGGAGAGCTCCTATAAACAGTATTCTACATTACAGAGATTTTCTTCATTTTTCTCACCATCTTAGTCCAGAAATGGGTCCCTGGCTCATGCCTGGATATCCACGTGTCTTTTAAGACAGGCCTGATTTAAGTTAAATATCTTAGCTAATAAGTTAAATATCTTAGCTAATTGTTGCTATGGAAAAATTATTTCATTACCCAGCTGTGCAACATCAAGATTTGTGTCCATGACTTAAAGCCAAATAAAACACTCGTAAAATTGACCAGAACAAAACTGGGTTGCTCAGGGTATCACATGCAAAACTTCTGGTAACATCATCACCCTTTCAGTGGATATGCTGCCTACATAAAACTGTCTGCAGTGACACTGTGAGAGGACACAAGGCTCATGCACCAACCCTCAGAACCTAATGATGATGATTTTGGGTGAGGTACAAATTCACAGGGGGAAAACGCATCCATTATTCAGTCATTTCTATCACAGGCCTTAATCAAAAGTCAAGGCTCTATTTTCTTGATCAATGCAATCCCACACATTAAAAGACAATCCCTGCCTGAAAGAACTTCCAATTTGACTTTATGATAGAGGGTTATGTCTGATTTTTCACAGTGAGGTGGAAAGAAGGGACACTGAAAAATGAGAATGCACAAAAGGTTTAGTGTAATGAAATCACAGTCAATGCAATGCTAAGTCCCTTCCCTCCATTTTTTAAAAATATTAATACACCTACCTCAAGAAATTAAAACCAAATAACATTCTCAATCATTTATTTCTGCTGTACAACTTACTTATTTTTAATGTTTGCCTCATTTTTTTTTCAACCTGAGTTTTTATGCTTTTAATTTAAATTCTCCACTTCCAGTCTAATTGTTCTCCCCACCTATTGCTATAATCAAATACAACTTCAGTAATTTTGGGAATACACCACAAATGTTGCTGTTGGCTGGTGTGCCAACTCCCAGCAGACTCAACAGAGGTGAAGGAAATTAAACAGCTTCATAAATCCCTGTTAAACTGAGGTTTGACATAACAGATTCAATGTGGCAATTCCACACATAAATTCTCTCTATGACCTAAGCAAAACCACCCACAACACAGCCCAGCTTTCACATGCACTTCTCTGAGACTTGAGAGTCCTGTCTAGTATTGGTAGGAGCTGGGGAGGTTTTGTGTTGATACAAACCTTGGAAAAATGAAGTTTCATTCTCTGTTACTCTAAGGGAAAATACTTTTCTTGGAGTTATTTTGGCAGACACCAGGTCTTAAATATGTTTTATTATCTCAGATGTTCTGGAAGACTGTTTTCAAAAGGTTTTTCTGATTGCACTAACATAAATCTTTTCACATTAGAGTCTTTCCTTAATAGCCACCCATGGATCTATAACTTCTTGGACTTGATAAATTTAGAAAGGAGTCCTCATTGGCTTTCAAAGGAAATAGGAGAAGATGCTTTCAAGACTGAATACATTACCAGCACCAGGGGGGATTCTGATCAAATTTAAGTNTTTCAGTGCTACACTCATAGCAGAAGCATGAAGAATAGGGTCATAGAAATTTTATGTAGCTTAACTGGGGAGGAAAACACCTAGAGTTAAAAGTTGCAGGTACAGCTTTAGGTGGAGTGAACCACTAAAGTTCCAGTTCCTAAAGGAGTCTCTCACAGTGGGAGCTACGATCCATAAAAACCCAGCATGGTTACCTGGAAGCCCAGAGAAACTGTGTATAAATGACCTGTTAGTGTTATAATATTTGAGCATTTGCTTTAACCAGACAGAAAAGAAAGAAAACACTTCTTGAAGTTCTGCAGACACTCTGAACAGTCCCACATGCTCTTCTCATTGCATTTTTAGGCAGAAAACCGAAATTTTTCTACTTTATCTCTTATCTTCTCTTTTGATCACCTGGAAACAATCAAGCTCAGGTATTGGACAGGGTTCTGCTCTAGTTGCAGATGTCCCTACTCACTGCAAGTGCGTTGGACTAGATGACCTTGAAAGGTCCCTTCCAAACCAGTCTATGTTTCTATATGTAACTGTACCATTTGACCTATACATCTTAAGAAAGTGATACACAAGAGAGTAATGGTTAGGAGAGCTCCTATAAACAGTATTCTACATTACAGAGATTTTCTTCATTTTTCTCACCATCTTAGTCCAGAAATGGGTCCCTGGCTCATGCCTGGATATCCACGTGTCTTTTAAGACAGGCCTGATTTAAGTTAAATATCTTAGCTAATAAGTTAAATATCTTAGCTAATTGTTGCTATGGAAAAATTATTTCATTACCCAGCTGTGCAACATCAAGATTTGTGTCCATGACTTAAAGCCAAATAAAACACTCGTAAAATTGACCAGAACAAAACTGGGTTGCTCAGGGTATCACATGCAAAACTTCTGGTAACATCATCACCCTTTCAGTGGATATGCTGCCTACATAAAACTGTCTGCAGTGACACTGTGAGAGGACACAAGGCTCATGCACCAACCCTCAGAACCTAATGATGATGATTTTGGGTGAGGTACAAATTCACAGGGGGAAAACGCATCCATTATTCAGTCATTTCTATCACAGGCCTTAATCAAAAGTCAAGGCTCTATTTTCTTGATCAATGCAATCCCACACATTAAAAGACAATCCCTGCCTGAAAGAACTTCCAATTTGACTTTATGATAGAGGGTTATGTCTGATTTTTCACAGTGAGGTGGAAAGAAGGGACACTGAAAAATGAGAATGCACAAAAGGTTTAGTGTAATGAAATCACAGTCAATGCAATGCTAAGTCCCTTCCCTCCATTTTTTAAAAATATTAATACACCTACCTCAAGAAATTAAAACCAAATAACATTCTCAATCATTTATTTCTGCTGTACAACTTACTTATTTTTAATGTTTGCCTCATTTTTTTTTCAACCTGAGTTTTTATGCTTTTAATTTAAATTCTCCACTTCCAGTCTAATTGTTCTCCCCACCTATTGCTATAATCAAATACAACTTCAGTAATTTTGGGAATACACCACAAATGTTGCTGTTGGCTGGTGTGCCAACTCCCAGCAGACTCAACAGAGGTGAAGGAAATTAAACAGCTTCATAAATCCCTGTTAAACTGAGGTTTGACATAACAGATTCAATGTGGCAATTCCACACATAAATTCTCTCTATGACCTAAGCAAAACCACCCACAACACAGCCCAGCTTTCACATGCACTTCTCTGAGACTTGAGAGTCCTGTCTAGTATTGGTAGGAGCTGGGGAGGTTTTGTGTTGATACAAACCTTGGAAAAATGAAGTTTCATTCTCTGTTACTCTAAGGGAAAATACTTTTCTTGGAGTTATTTTGGCAGACACCAGGTCTTAAATATGTTTTATTATCTCAGATGTTCTGGAAGACTGTTTTCAAAAGGTTTTTCTGATTGCACTAACATAAATCTTTTCACATTAGAGTCTTTCCTTAATAGCCACCCATGGATCTATAACTTCTTGGACTTGATAAATTTAGAAAGGAGTCCTCATTGGCTTTCAAAGGAAATAGGAGAAGATGCTTTCAAGACTGAATACATTACCAGCACCAGGGGGGATTCTGATCAAATTTAAGTACCTCTGATAAATCTTCTGCTCAAGACCTCTGCCTTGTAATGGATGATGTTCCTGGCTATTGCTGAATTTGAAATTATCTTCTCCCTTGTCACCTCTTTCTTCTGCAGCAAGGGTAGTAAAAAAGCTATTTATTTCTCAGCCACACACCTATTTATCTCCACTTATTTGAGCAGACTCTTTCAGGATGGAAACCTCACTGCAGATCTCAAACCAGAGACAACTCAAGCTTTTACCTAAGCTAATGTTTGGCTCTGGTCCTTTGACATCTAGGTCTCAGTATAACCCTGTTGATCCATCTAATGCTGTGAGACACAGCAAAGCTGTATTTTGGTACACAGCAGTTTCCCAAATTTCATTACATTTTACTTCAAAACTGTATTGGATTATTAAGTCCAGTCTTCCCTGCAGCACTAAGGAGTCTCCTGGGGCTTGACAGAGTCTCAGGCATGTGTGCCATAATCATGCTCCAGTAACTAAAAATTTGTTATCAAAAAGAAGGAGAAAAGAGAAGAAAGGAGCCCTGAAGAAGGGAGGAACCTGCAACAAAAGCTATGTAAAAGGAAAGAGAGTTTAAGCATCACTTACCTAAAAGGTCATCAAAGATATTCTCATTTCTCAAGTTTTTTTCTTCCTTCACCCCACTCCCCCATTATCTCCTAAGCTTTTCTTGCTGTTGTTTTCTTGTCACCCACTGTCTCATCCTCTTCCCTTCACCCCAACCTTTCTTACTTGTAAAGAAGAACCTTGAGCCATGCCTAATAGCTTTGGCTTTGTATATCAAACAAGACCTCAAGCTTGCTCTCCTCTGGTGCAATCTCAGATGATGGCATCAATCACTTCCCAGTGACATTACAGAAAAGTATGTGACTTGATTCCAGGCCCTGGATAGAAACGACCATAAAGATCATGCACCTTATTGAGTTTGTACCTTGCTGCAGGGAGCGATCCAGTAGGCTATGGCGAGGAAGGGCAGGCCAATGGAGACCCCAAAGACAGCCAAGAACTTCACAGCTATAGACTGCTGCCGTAAGCCTGAGAGGTTTTCATACCACATGGTGAGCAGTTGCTGCTGGCAGTTGGGGTGAGCAACAAACTGTAAGAGAAATAGAAACAGGAGCATCAATAACACTATCTGACAGAATTTCAGTGAATAACCTGCTGAACTTGCCAGTGGAACAGACTTTGTTGTCCAGCCCAGCTTATGGAGTCACAAACAGAAAATTGCAAACCAGGCACACAAAATCCCAAACTTCTTTTTCTTATCTTCTCTAGATAGAATCTTTGTTAGACAGCAGATTGCTGAGGCCAAACTCAACATCCATCAGTGGCTAGTGCTGACAAAGTGCCTCTGTAGGCAAGGTAACTCTTAAGGTAATATAGTCTACACTGAGCTTCAGAAAAGGGACAGAGAAGAACTTTGATGTCAAGCTGAAGAAAGAAAATAATCAGATAATCTGCTAAAGACATAGGGCACTGAAATTGTAGCTCAATACAGGACTAATATATTGTTCTGCTTGCACCATATGGCCCCAGAGGGAACCATGCTGCAGGTTGTCCTTCTCCTGTTAACTATAAGAGGCCTAGCTTGTATTTTACTACTTTTAAAGCTTCATCTCAGAGTACCTTTCAACAAATGACAGCCCACTCTGGACTGATGGGACATAAATACAAATTTAACCACAGAAGGAAAAGCTGTGGTACTCTTGGTACAGAAAGCACACATTTTGTACCCTGTAACTGAGACTCTTCTTCAGCTTATTGCTCAGAGGAACAAGAAAAGGTGAGCAGCAGACAACTGAAAAGGGCAATTTCTTAATGGTAAAATTACAGCATCACTGTATCCCATGGAACAGCTTTTTTATTTTAAAAGGTTGAACTTTATTTCATATTGTTCTTCAGTGTGATTGAATTTAGAGTGTGACTATCTTCAATCACAAGGGAAGGTAATTAAAAGAAAACAAAAAAACAAAACAAAGATGAAAAATAAATACCTTGCTAATGTAGCCAATTGAATTAGCAGAACTGACTATTTTATGAGTTTTGTGGCTGAATAAACGTTCTTGGGAGGGAAAGGTAAACCCTACACTATCAGCAGAACTTTAGGGAGGTGAGGGGGAGGAAGATGGGAGTAGAGAGGGAGAGGAGGAAAGCAGGGGCTTGGTGGCTCCCAAGGAGCACATGGACCAAGTCTGGTAGCAGCACTTGGAGCTTCAGCCAGCTGGGGGGATTCCAGCTGGAGGCTGTGTTCTTATTGACACTGAAAAGTAGAGAAAATTCTGACGGTGCTCTCATCTTCACTAGCTATGAGACGATGATCACATCGGGAATTTAATAGACTCTCTCCTCCACGTTTGCATTTTAACGAGACTGTTACTGAGAGTTGCAATGATCTGTTCACTGCTAGTGCAGGATGAAATACAGTTGCAAAGTAATTAGGATTGCTGTGGAATAGCACATTTCCTTCTTTAACAGCACATTAGCAGCTATTTAAAAGGTGCTTCTTTAGATGAATGAGGCTTTGGGGGCCGCATTTCTCATAAAAACAACCCCAAAACCAAAACAAACTAAAAAAAAACAAACAAACAAGTCTTTACCCTTTCCACTGAATAAATAAGAGTGAACAAATTTCACAGGTACTTTTAACCTTGTTTGTCCTTAGAACTGTTTCCTGGAAATCTTAGGGTTTTAATATACATTTTTTAAGCTACTTTCAAAGAAAAAAAAAAAAAGGAATCGTTCAAAAAAGATAAATCTCTAAGTCATCATTCCTAGTCCTGAGGATGCAAAGTTGAAGGTTAAGGTGATGACAGCAATATTGCAAAAAGGCATTTCCTAATGCCCCGTGTTTGGGCTATTGCTACTGGGGCTTATTGTTTTTTCTGGCAACTGGACAGAAAGATGAAGTGGAAGGAAGCTAGACAGAGAATTGATTCCCTTTGCAAATTTTATTTTCAGATATGATGAATTCAACAGCAACTGTAGCAACTCATGGAAAGCAAAATTACACTGGCAGATGTGCAGACTTCTGAGATGAAGGTCCAAAGCAACAGCTCTTGTAATTGTTCACTGTATTATGAGAATTGATTTGGGCAAAGAAATTCAGTTGTCCTTGGCAATGAGACAGTCAAAGACTTTTGCTGGTTGGCATTTCAGATAATTCATCAGACATTTTAATCTGTTTGGTTTTGGGGTTTTTTTTTTCACTCTGTCTGGGAACAGCTACAATGAAAAATACAAATATAGGAAAATTGAGAAGGAATTGCCATATAAACTCAGTTCATTGGAACAATTTATTTTCTACAAGGCAATAAAGATTGGCAGCATGCTTCAGAGCCTTGATGGTGTTCATCTTACTCTGATTATTACAAAAATGAAGGAAAAATAAAATCAGGATAAGAAAGATAGGAGCATGAAGGAGGTTTGATCTGTTATTTGCTTACAGCCAGCAGTTCAGGTTTTCATTGTTTGTTCCCTCATATAATTGAAATACACAGTGACCCTTGGACAACACTGACCCTCTCTCCCAGAATTTCAGAAATTGAGCTGAGATCTCACCAGAGACATTACAAAGCCATTTAACTGTCTCTCTTCTCTGGGAATGGGCACTGACACCAAGTTAAAGATTACATTAATGTTTTGCTTGGTGTCATAGGCACAGAAAAGAACAAAGGAGTTTGAGATAAAAGCTTCAAAGCAGAATGCTGCAGAGTGCAATGAGAAGTGGTGATACAGTATATTGAATTTCAGAGGATGAGATGCTGCAATATTGAGGGTTTTTTCAACATTCCCTTTAAATACAATTTCCCTTTCCTCAGTACTGGAAAACAAGCCTAGGGCTTGAGGCTGATCTTGTGCTGCATCCCAGAAGAAGAGAAAAGCAACAAGTATTTCAACAAGACCAGTGTGGCTGGGGCTGTAGGGAAGGACAAAATATCACTGGTTGAAATCGCAGCACTGGCAGTGGAGGGGATCTTGTGGATCCAAAGAGAGCCTTTGAAAACATTAAGTGCTCTATCTCATGGGCAGAACAAGTCCTCTCCAAGCTGATAAAGGCAATGCATTAACATCTGTGAGCTCAAGCAAAACGTTTTCCAATGAATCTGCATTCAGAAACCACACTGGGAGCTTTTCTGGTCCCATGGCACAGGGATCCCTTTAGATGGCAGTGCTTTTTTTTCAGGAAAGGAAGAAAATTGTACTGCCCTCCAGCCTATCAGTCCCACTTTTTTTTTTTTTTTCATTTAAAAAAAGGCTAAAAAAAATTAGTAACATAAAATCACCCATCAATCTGAAGAGCCAGCTCAAATAGTAAAGCTTCCAAAGTGCCATTTTTGAGAGCCACTGAAAGACACAGGGAAGTTTTGACACCTCCAAAAGCCACTGTTCTCTGCAGCAGGGGATTAAATGACTGAGATGAATATTTGTCCAGAATGTGGAAAACCAAAGAAATCTCTCAATGGCTTTGGTGGGAATTGAAAGCTCCCAAATGAACTGTTTTACAGATAGAAATAAAAATAATGTTGCAGAGATCACTGTGGATACCAATGAAAGATAACTTTTCCATGTTACTATCTAATTTTGTGTATGACAACTCTTCCTTATAGCTTACCCTGTCCATCCATGTAGGAAAGCACTTCACAGCTCTCATGACACCGAGATATTTTTCCTCAGCAAACTTGTTCAAAACTGCAGCAGCTTCACTGCACAGACAATGAAGTGCCTTTATATCTCTATAGGAAGTTACTTCTGATAGGAAACACTGTAACAAAGAGACTTTCATGTTTTTAATTTTCTATACTATTGGGCAGAGAAAGAGCCTGGGATGAGGAGCCCAGGCTGCTGGTTTGCAGTGTTAGCACTGTGGTGGCCAAAGCTGTCAGTGGTTAGGCACTGTTCAAACTCTCTATCCAAAACACTCTGTGGTCTCCTCCTGAAGGGCATCTCTCACTCATCCTGTGACACATAGCAAAGAAGTTACACCCAGGTGACAAAAACCTCATGAAGTTGAGAGGATCAGACAATGCTCAACACATCAAACATGGGGGAAAAAAGAAGAGAAAAAGTTCTCTATCTTGGATAGAAAAATGCTGTTAGCAGAAATAAGGGAACTGACAGCAAGAGAGTTAAAAGGCAGAGGTCAGCCTCAGATGATTTGAATTAATCATGCAGAAAAAAACCCACAGTATCTTTCTTTTATCACTGAAATAATTCCAATTATTTCATGAGTAGAGAAATCTACCACTGAAGCAAAAGAATGAACCACTCAGTCAGAATCATCTTGTTTTGCTAATGCACCCTACTCTAAAGACCCAGGGGCTGAGGTAGGAAGGAAAAACTCATCAGTGAACCAGTGCACTTAAAAACCCTGCATGTCAGCACTAACAGTGCAAACTCTGACTTCAGCATCCTGCTCCTACTGAAGTTCCCCATCATGTCCTCTCCAGCTCACCAGGAGCCTCATAACAAGTGCTGGTGAACCTCAGCAAGCAAAAGCTGCAATTGAGGTGAGCAAGGGCGTGTTTAATGGGTGAGAGCCAGCTAGGAAAGGAGCTGTGTAAATAAACTGTCAGAAGAGCATCAGGGATTTCAAGTGACACTGGCAGGGACGAATAATTATTCTTTCCATCATGTTCATGTCTTTCAAGCAACCTTTCTAGGTTCATTAGTAAGCACATGTCTTTTGATGTGGCTTATTGCTTCTGCAAGCCCACGTTGCTTGCAGAATGTTAGGGATCGGAAGGGAGCTCCAAAGGTCATGAAGTCTACAGGTTAACTCACAGTTTAGGCTGATGGGAAAGCCCTGGTTGTGTGTGTGGTGCTTTGGATGCTGGAGATGCCAGCACCATTTCCATGACTCATTTGAGTCAGTCACCAGTCTGTGCCTCTGAATTACAAGGGAAAATGAGGGAAGCATCAAGTGGATTGCATATGTGTTTTGTCCTGTCTTGCTGGGAATGCTACCAAGGAGCAGAGCTCCTGCAGAAATCCACATCTGGGAAGAAGACTCCACAACACACTTCAAGAGGAAAACCCAGCTTGAGTTGAATTTACCATGCTGGTTCCCCTGGTCTGGAAGGTGGGCTGGTGTCTGCTCAGCAGCAATGCAAAAACAGAGTCAGGGAGGGATGGAAAGCTGGGCTTGCCCAGCTCTTCTTCTATGTAGGGAACACAGTGTTTCTCTCAGCAAAACCTTCATCAAAGGGGGTATGAAATCATCCTTTTTCAGTGACTTACTGAAGATGTTGTGGGAGTATCAGCAAACATCAGTAGTTGTGGAAGGAACTCAAGGAAAGGTCAAAGCAGGATATTACTGCTCTTTCCCTGAAGGGTGAAAAAAGAATATATACTGCCATTTCCCCTAACATTCTGGGATTTCACCACAGATGCATTAAAGGGTAAACATATGCCCGTGACATAAAAAAAGGCAGTGAAAATATTAAAACAAAATATCATTTGCTTTTAAACCACTTCTCATTTTCGAAGATTCCTTTGATATTTGAAGCATTTTTTTCTGGACTCAAAGCCTAAATGAAAAGCCTGGATTTAGGCTGAATAAAATACATCTCTTGAAGTGAAACCTTCTTTTGAAAACAAAACAGAACACAACAAACCAACCAACCCCAGAAACCATGTCAGTTTTTGATCCAGTAAAAGACCCTTCTGCTTGCAGAATTGTCTCACTCAAAGCAGAACAGGAGATGACAGAGCTCACTGGAAATCATAGAAGCTTGCTAGGGAATACACAGTACAGGAAAATGCTTATTCTTATCCTCACCTTGCACTCTGCTCTGCAAACCTCCTAGTGAACAAAGAGCCTTTTGTTTTAAAGAAACTATTCTGAGACACCTTAGCAGTAGCTGATGGGAAAGAATATATTTATTTCATGATCAGTGTGTGTGGGAAAAAAAATAATTTGTCTTTAGCAAGTGCTTCTGCTATTAAACTATGACAAATGAGGTTGTCAGAGGGTAAATATGGCACAATCTGCTCTTATGCCTGATGAGAAGTGCAAATAAAAATACAGAAAGTTTAAGAAAGAAACAGAAAACTACTTCCCTAATATTTATGAACTAAAAGAAATAAGTTCCAATCCAAATACTCAAGTTGTGAGACTGTGACCTTTTCACGAGAGAGACCAGCTCTAATTATAGTTAAATCCATGGCCTCAGACCCAGCTTTTTAAAGCATTTTGCACCAGAGTAACCTTACAAGGGAGAGTAAATCAGTAAGTCTGAATTCCTTTATCCAGACACACACACAGAGAAAAATAATTTCATGGAACCCTGTGCATCTTGGATGAAAGAAAATGCAACTAATCAAAACTCATTTCAATGGGATATTCCCATTACATACAAATAAACACTACAGAAGCAAAGGTCCTCTGAGATATTGCAGTTGCACACACAGAGAACATGAAGCAAGGGCAAGATCCCTGCCCTGAGGATTTCTGCAGCTTTCCCTCTGTCCCTGGGGCTCATTTGACTGTCTAATGGCATCACACAGCTATTCATGAGCCTCTTGCTTTCTGACAGTCTCAGTGAATATTCAGATCTGATATCTGGAGTGTCACATCAGCGTTTAGAAACCTGGCAGCAAAGGGCAAAGGTTTATGTTTGTAAGCAGAGGCCAGATGAGGCAGAACTGTCAGGAAAAGCAACCAACACAACCATTGTGCAACCTCAGTCTCTGAGGTACTTTTAAGGCACAAACCCAGAAGTATTTAATTATGCTTTCAGTAATAAATTGCACCTTTCCTAAAACCTTTCACGCACACCTTTCTGAACCATACTAGCTTTCTAATTAGAGCCATTTGGCAGTGGGGCAATATTGCTTGTATCAAATCCCAAGACACTCACATATTCCCCAGTTTTATGGAGATCCAGTAACTGGATCCCCTGGCTGGTTGACCTGAGGTTTCTAATCCAAAATTCTGACTCTGAACACTGAAAACCTTCACATAGCTACAGTTCACGTTCCTGTGACTTAAATCTGCTCTATAAAAGCAAACATGTTGCTTGGGATAGAACTTCTGCTAAAGCACTAAATACATTCCTAGGAGCGGGATCTCACTTTACAAAGGTGACAAGAAGACAGAACCAAGGCAGTGAAGGTCACCCCAGCATCCCAAAGCTTGTGTAATCGTCCCAAATTACCCATGTGATGCAGGTCTCTAAAGGAGGTGATGGCAGCCCTTTGGAAGGAGCAACATGGATGGAAACAAGATTGGACCAGATTGTTAAATGGGAACCAAATAAAAATGAGTAAAAGCAAATTAGTCTATCAGAAAACAAAAAATAACAGGGTAAATAAAACTGCCATATCATTCACCCATTGACAGAAATGCTCCCTGGTGCCGAGTGAAAACACAAAACTAATAATCCTCTTAGTAGAGGAAGGAATAAAAGCGGATTTTTTTGTCTGTTACATTATCAATTTATGTGCTATAAAATTAAGTCTGAGGTGCTTATTTGAGTTGTATAACCAGATAATGTAGAGTGCACACAAATTATTCCATTGGTTCAGATTAAACCTTGCTCTGTCTAAAGTTTCTTTATAATTTCACTACCCTTAAGCAAGGATAAAGCTTCTGGTTTTTGTGCTAAGCATTCTTCTGTAGGCTAGTGAAAAAGGTGGTTGGCTCTAGAGAAAACTCATTTCCTATTCTAGGGGCTGCATCTTTTCTGAAGACTTTTATTGCAAATGTCTGTTTTCTCCTCTTTTAACAGGTATGAATAAATCTTATCAACAATTTACTTATCTGAAAACAAGCAATTGAATTACAAAGGACACTCTAACTTTCCAAGCTTTTCATAGCTGTGCAGAATCAAATCCACTTGGAAATCTTATTATTCAATTATTCATCTGAAAACACAGTGCAATAAAAAGCTACCAATTAACAAGCTCCCTTTGGTATCTAAAAAAACCCAACTAACCACAGTGGGACATGAGAAATTTAAAATGCTATAGCCTCTCTCTTCTGCAGAAGAGTCAGTGAAACATTTTCCCTTGGTGAGGACAGGATGGGCTGGTGCTCAAACTCAGCTGTCTCCAGTGTAGATGGCTTCACTCCCAGCAGAGGTGATGGAAAGACTCACTCATAGGAAGAGACTCCTCTCACCACAAGGTACAGAGTCCCCAAACCAAACTCAGTTGTAGACATCTCCAGGTGTGTGACAAGAATCTCATGTTGGAGAGCCACACCCTGGGTCAGTAGCCATGAAAACACCCAAATTGACCACCACTTAGGAAAATATTCTAATATTACACAAATTTGACCACCACTTAGGTAAATACTCTAAGCAACTTAACATACTGAACCTTACAACTCATTTGAGGGGTTGTATTCATCCCCATCTGACTTTCCGTCCGAAATGCACATTAAGAGTTCTATTGCCTATAGGGAGATAGATTAAGCCAAAATTGAGGGCAACTAAGGTCAGGTTTATAGCAGACTCTTGATGGACATCTAAGACCCAGTGGCACTTTGCAAATGAAAATAATTAAGTTCACATATTACAGTAAATTGGGAGTATTGCAAACACCACTCAGGATGGAGAAATGGTTCATTCAAGCCTTGAGAGGATGGATGTATGGGCAGGAAATAATTAAATGAGATTCCTCTTGGAAAAGAAAAGAAATTAAAACATCTGGGCAAAAGGAAATAATCAGAAGCACAGATTTTAGTGGGAGGAAGGAACCTTGCTAATGAAATACTCAGAGACATAGAAACACTTTCTGTGAGGAAGGGAAGCAACTCCTTCCCCTTCTAGCCTCTAACAAAATGTCTGCAATATGAAATTTAAAATGTAAAAAGAAAAATTACAAGCTTAAGTGTCCAGAATGACCACAGTGTTTTTCCTGTTCACATAAATTTTAAGTTACATTTGTACACTATTGACAAGAGACACTGCTTCCCAGCACCACAGCCCAAGCCAACTATGACTCCATGAGACCT
This sequence comes from Ceyx cyanopectus, assembly GCA_013401355.1. Classification (NCBI taxonomy): domain Eukaryota; kingdom Metazoa; phylum Chordata; class Aves; order Coraciiformes; family Alcedinidae; genus Ceyx; species Ceyx cyanopectus. Next base: position 93,251 of record VYZU01058913.1, read on the forward strand.
CAGTTAAATAATCCTGAAACTAAAGAGTGGAAAAAAAAAAATTCACAAGGGATTACAGAAAGAAACAGAAAAAGCCAACTTCCTCACAGCCTTTTTTTCTTGAGGAGATCTCCTCCTTGAGGCTTCACAGTTAGCTGATAAAACATAACCCTGTCCTGCTTGGAGCTGCATCTGCTCACGTTACAACCACTGGAGTACAGAGATCAATAACCATTAACTAAATTCCTAAACTTAATTTTCTTCTAAAGAAGGGCAATGAGCTGCAAGAGAGATTTTCTGTGGGCAACACTGCTCTGGAAGCTGTGGAGCTGAACCATTTCACTGGGGTGAACCATTTCACCCTGGTGCGTTCACCTTTCCCCCCCAGCAGACCCTCCCTAGGGCATGGCCCTGCAGGACTTTGCAGGATAGCTGGAAATTAAGAGCCCAGAATGCTCACAGACACTCTAACTACCCAGCATGGTACGTGTCACAGATGGGTATGCTCCTTACTCTCCAAAGGGAGGAGTTTCTGAACTTCTTGTCATCCCTGGGTTTCTCCTGCCCTCTGTTCAGCTTATTGTGCTTCTCTTGCAAATGCCAGGCATTTCCAGTCAGTATTCCTGTGTTTGGGGCACTGCTGCCGTATGTTGGGAGAGACAGAGTTGTCCCCTCAGCAGAAGCAGGGCTGGTTCTTTTGCCCATTCCTAGAATCATGAAATGGTTCAGGTTGGAAAGAACCTTAAAGATTATTTAGTTCCAACCCCCCTGCCACGGGCAGGGACACCTCCCACTAGACCAGGTTGCTCAAAACTGTCCTACCTGTCTTTGAACACTTCCAGAGATGGGGAAGGGACTAAACTGCTGTGCAGGGTGGAAGTGCTAGAGATGGGCATCCCATTCACTGGTGAGAAGGACACTCAAAGGTATTTCTTGCACAAAATACTGGACAGGGTAAAACCACATCCTGTGTGCAAATGAATAGGGAGCACAGGTTGTTGCAGCAGTTGATGAGAATTGGGACTTCTTGGGCCCTTGAGTACCTGAGTTGTGTGACCAATGCAGTGAAAATTTATAATCTAATACAACCATGAATATTCTGTTTGGATCATCCTCCATATGTTAATTATTAATAATACAGTTATGAGAAAAGTTCCTGTTCCAGCTCTCTATTAAATAGGATTTACACAGCCATCTGGTGTTCTGTTTAATTCTTCTTCTTTTTTATTCTTTTTTTTTTTTTTAAACTCAAATTTGTATGCCTTAATGTTAATTAAATTACAGCTTGTGAAAGAGAAAGGTGTTCTGGCTTTGTGCTGACTATGAACTGAGCTGCTGAGAAAACAGAGGTGGGCATTCAACATTTGCAATTAAAAGAATATAGCAACAAAAATCCTGACATTTGGAAAGAAGGAGAATGAATGTCACCTCCTATAGAGAAGCAACAGCTTTAGACCTAAAGGTAAATGTCAACATATAAACCCCCTGCCAACATTAAAGGATTACAAGGAAAGAGCACAGCAGTGCAGACAAAAACGAGAACAGAAAATATGAAGGGGTCTTTAAAGCTGTTATACACCAGTGAAATGGCCTTATTGTGATTCATCACAAACTGCATTTTCTCACTGTTGTCTGTCCAAGGGAAGAGTCCAAGATAGGGTTGTCCCAGCCTCTGTACTGATGCCTCTCACAGGTAGAAATCACACCCTGGCTTACTTAGAAATGAGTTCTCCCACAGGGAAAGCCTGTCTACCCTTCTATTTCCAGCATCTGATTGAAAAGAAAATTACTTTTTTTTTTTTTCAATTAAAAAAAAAACACGAAAAAAACCCCAAAATACCTACATTATTCTGCAGTTTTCAGTCAAGAACATGAGAAAGTCTCACTTAGATGTTGTCAGCCTGTGTGAAGAAGAGCTGAGACTACCCTTGGCTCAAGAACCTCAAAAGCAGTTTTATTTGCTTTCCTTGGGACCACAACTCCAATTTTGCAAATCAAGCCACTTTTTGCTAAAATCCACCAGCCAAAACCATCCTCAACAATTCCTCTTTCACCTTAATGCTTCTTTTAATTCTGCCACTCCCATGAGCAGCTGCTGGACTGCACCATGGTGCTGGATCTCACACTGACCTAAACAGCTTTACTACAGCATCATCAGGGTTGCTCTTCCTCCACCCAACCCTCCTCCTCCCTTTCCCAAAGCCCTGCACTGCTGGAGGAGAAAGAAACCAGCTCTTGGCTGGAGCACCCAAGAGCAAAGTGCAGCTAAATGATATCAAGGGAGACAGCAGTAAATTTACAACAGTCCCATAATATGGGTTAAAAGTCCATTTCTTGGAGAGAATCCAGGAGCCAGTAAGTGTTCAAATGTTTGCAAATTGTTTGGTTTGCTCTTGATAAACCGTTCCCTTTATATTAATTTTGTTGAGGCATCATGAATCATTAAGACAGGTAATTTAAAGGAAGAAATGACTCTGGGAAGTTTGAACAGAGGACATTAAGTGCAGTTTACCAAGAATCCTGGGATACAAAGGGATTATTTAGTTCTTTCAGGAAGGGTAGAGAATTAGATTTTGTTAAAGACCACTTTTCAAACTGCTGTAATTTTGGCTTTTGCTGCAAAATAGGTGCAAGCAGAGTTTGTTAATTCTTCAGTGGCCTCCTATATAAAGTCCTTCAATTATATTACAGCCTTAAACCTGCTTCCTTGCCAGCATCTCATATGTACTAGTCTCATGTTTTGCTGAAAAAAAAAATATAACAGGAAAAAAGAAAAAGGATACACAAATGAAGTCTGGACCTTTTAATGTTTTCTTGAATGACTTCCCAAGATTTATCTTAATTTTTTTAAATTAGGAAGAAAATATAATAATCAATTTAAACTGTCCTTTCACTTGAATGAAGAATTGTTATTAGGAGTAGCAAAGGGGTGAGTTACCAGGGAACTTTATCAGGAAATAGTGCAGAGAAAAATCACTTGGGGTTCTTGCTAGCTAAAAGAGGACCCAAATATTTAGCAAAAGAAAGAAGCAAAATAGTGGAGAAGACTTTGTACAATGAAAAGGCTTGAGGTTCTGACCAACTTCATAATTCTTACATGAGAGGTCACCAGGGAGTGGAGTTCATTTTCTGAAAGAACACCAGAGCAATTTTGGCCTCCTGTTACACCTAAGCAATAGCTTCAATAACTAAACTTGACCCAGCTTGTTGAAAAGCATCTAAGAGAAAACTAAGATGTTACACTCGGTATTGGTGATGGAACAATGCAGACACACAACACCCTAGGAGGAAATATTTGGCTCTATACTACGTGCTCCTGCATGAAAGCAATTCATTTCAAACAAGAGATTTAAGATTCTCTTTAATTAATGGCTTTCATAACAGGAAAAGACCTCCTCTAGCCAGCACAGCAGCATGGTCAAGAGGCAACTGGAGCAGGTGGTGGGTTTGGGAGGGGAAGGAGAAAACAGATGTTAGCTTGAAAATTTGGAACGCTCTTCTAATCCCATAGCAGGAGCCCAGTTTCCATCAATGCATATTGTAGGAGTGATTAATTGGGACCACCCAAGCCTGGAATTTGCCAGAATCAAATTTCCATTCACATAACACATTTCCACAAAGCTGAATATTTGTTTAAAATACTTTTAGAAGTCACTTAGTCATTATTTTTCCTTAAAATAAACACCTTCCTTCTGTTTTATAGATTTGGGGAAATCTGAACATTTTTGATGGTTCCAAGTGGTTTTGGAGACTGACTAATACATGATGTGGATCAGAGCTAAGGGGTCAAGAGCATATGAAAGCAGACAGGTGAGACAAGAAATTTGGTCTGCTGGCTTCAATCAGGCTGCTGAGTGCAGCTATTTCCTCAGTTGAATCAGTAGATTTAATTTGCAGGACAGACAGATGGTTTGGGACTGGTGAGGATCTGGACTAAATTCTCTGGTTTTATAATCTCTGGCCAAAGATGCCCCAGCAACCTGCTACATTCAACCCTTACCTTCTCCTAAATTACAGTGAGGGAAAGAAACCCTCAGTTTGGTCTGATAATTTTTGGTCCCTACTGAAGTCTTCAGAGATTCTCAGTCATGATTTGCACAAGGGGCACTGTGCTTTAAGTTCAGCCCCTTGGGCCAGCTATATGTCCACATCTATCACTATAAAATAAATGCCATACCTGCTGTAACACACCCTTTGCAAATAACCTTCTCCATATTAAAATATGTAATAAAATGCAAATCAAGCCATAAAACACTAAAATTCTCAGGACAGTCCTGGCCCCACTGAAATCTACCTTCCCTTTATTCTTTTTCAAGTGACATTAAAGAAGCACAAATTAGATGTGAAGACATAATCACCAGTGATCTAAAGAAACAACTTACCTTTTTGACCTCGTATTTAATAGCAAGCTTAATCCTGCTCAGGCTGGGCCGGTGGTGCTCGGGGCACAAATGGATGTTGACATCTCCATTCAGAATAGCCTCGACTTCTTCAGTGTCTCTGCAAAGGTCCAGCACTCCCACGACAAAGTCCTTGCATTGCATAGATAGCTTTCTATAGTCATTCTAAGGGAAAACAGAGGAAAAAAACTGTTGTTTGTGCTTTTGAAAGGCACAACCACCAAAAAAGGACAAGAAAAGGGCATTATGAGCAAGGTCACTTCTTCAAAGCTACTGGCTGGCATAGTAAGAATTCACTTGGTTTTAGCCAGGGTGTAACTGGCTTTCACAAATACACATGAACTCCTCTAGACTTCATCAGCAATCTCTGAGCAGCATAGTTTACATTACAATAGAGCATGCTTTACAGAATGAGTAATTGATAAGCTATTATAAATTACAATAAATTACTAGCAATTTATAGGGAAATCTTGATTTTAAGTTATTGCTTGACCTCTCATCTCTGTGTAGCATCTCTTTTGGGACAGTGAGTAGAGAGCCAAACCAAAGTCCTGCTAACAAATTAGAATTTCCAGCAGATTTCAGAATTTACATTCCTTCCTAGTAATTCTTTAGTAACATTCAAGGAGGTTCAGACTGGTACAACAAGCTGGAGCATCTTGCAGATGTGTTCAAATGAATGACATGGTTAAAATACCTATTTCAGTTTAAAGTTCATTACCTAACACTTCGTTTAAACAGACCCAAAAGAGCATCCAGAACATCAGTTTTTGACATAACACTTCTCCAGGAAACAGGAGTTCAGAAACTCAAGCTGATTTCCTATAAAATAATTTCACCTTGCAAATCCAAATTACAATTAGAGGAAGAGAGATGGTAGGTAGCTGACTTGACAGAGGGCTAGAAAAGCAATTTCACTGCCTTAAATTAAATTGTGGTTGATTTTCACATGCTGACACTTAAAAAAAAAAAGAAGAAAATGCCACCACCTGAGTAAATGCCATAAATTAGAACATTATTAAGGCTATCATTAATATCCTAACAAAATGGTAACATGAAAGACTCAAAGCAACAGATAGAAATCATAAGCATACGACAAGCTCTTACTGACTTGAGAGATCTTTTCAAATTAGGTTTGATGAGTTAATTAAATTCAGCAGCTTATCTAATTAAGCCAGCAGCCAAAAAAAGAAGATAGTCAAACCTGCCTTTGATGAAGTGATAAGGGTAACCTGGCTTTGTGCTCTTCTATTTTGTAAGTTATTAATTCTAACACTTACACATAGCAATATATCACTCTTCCTTGTTAGGCAAAGATCTCAAAGCAGTGTGCAAACATTTATTGATTATGTAGAACAGCACTGTCTGAAATGTGATGTTATTAGAGGGGGCTACATTTCTTTTGGCAGTTTTTCCCCTTCAGAACTGAGACTGTCTTGCTAATTAATATTTTTTAAGCCAGTTGGTTTAAAGACTTTTCATAGGTTGAGATTACTTCTAATGTTTCTGTGTCCCAACTTTGCTTACTATGCTGCCTTGGATGCTGAAGACTATGAAGAGCTCTTCTACTCAGCACAGAAAAATTCAATAGTTGCAAGGAACCAAAAAGCCCTTCAGGGCTGGGATTAGAGTGTTCTCACAGAAAAGTGAAGATGCCATTTCTGACAGGTGTTTAGGAGAAAGGGCTGAGGAATAACCTGTATTTCAGTGGTGAGTCCTTATCTAAGGTCTCTAGAATTTGTAGTTACATAGAATCATAGGGGTTTGAAGGGACCTCTGGACATCATCGAGTCCAACCCCACTGCCAGAGCAGGGTCACCCAGGGCAGCCCACACAGGAACAGATCCAGGTGGGTTTGGAAAGTCTCCAGCAAGGATACTCCAGAGGACAGCCTGTTCCAGGGTCTAATTCTCACAGTGAATTTTTTACTCATGTGGAGGTGGAACTTCCCATGTTTCACCTGCTACCATCACCTCCTGTCCTACCACAGGGCACCACCAAACAGAGCCTGGCCCCTTCTACTTGACACCCACCCTGCAGCCATTTGTAGCCATTCATCAGATCCCCTCTCAGGCTTCTCTTCTCCAAGCTAAACAAACCCAGGGCTCTCAGCCTTTCCTAAGAGAGACTTTCCAGTCTCTTAATCTTCCTGACAGCTCTCCATTGGCCTCTCTCTAGTATTTCCCTGTCCCTCTTGAACTGGGGAAACCAGGCATCCCCTTACCTATCAAAAAGGTTGCAGTCTGGGTTTTGCTTTTCCTCCTTAAGTGCTGTAATCAGAATGCCTGTTCTAACTGGAGTATTCATAAAGGGAGATCAGCAAGAACTTCAAATCTTCATTAAAAGCAGACATGGTGTAAGAACAAGCAGATGTTTATCTCTTGTAGAGCAGGTGCATGCCCCATTGCAGAGACTGGGGAGACTTCTATAAAGGTACCCATTTAGTGCACTGAGATTTAAAATGCCCTTGAGGTTCAGGCAGAAAATGATTGTATATTTGCATCTAAATCCAGTATCTAAGTATTTTGTGGAGATAGGATTTGTAGAGTGAATGTTATCAAATATGGGGTGAAGTAAGGTCTGAATTGTAAATGAAAGACAGATTGTACTTTGTGGATTCAAAGTGCTCCTCTCTAATCAATTCTGTGCTTTAATCTTCACAATACCAAGATGAATTTCAGTAAATATAAAGCTTGTCTGTTCACTGAGAGAAGAGATGCCTAAATAAAAACATCAGCCTTGAAGTAACTACAGAAAATTGTGACAGACAGCAAATACAGATAGATCTGAAAACAGATTTAAGCTGGGTGTGAACCACCAGCTACAGCAGGTAATAGAGACACTTAATTAGCCCAGCAGGTTTTAATAAAACAAAGAGTGTGAACTCTGCTAAGCTTTAATGCCATTCTCTATCTACTCTTTGCAAAGTTCACAAGCTTCTCTCTCACCCAGTACATTTGAGGCAATTCTCATCACCACCTGAACAACTAGTATGTATTAATTCCTCGAGGAAAGCAGTTCAGTTGGCAACTAGGAAACTGCTCCTAAAGCAACTGTAAATGACATGTTCCCAGCTGGCAAACTCCATCAAGGCTCAACTTTATTCACATCTCCAAACCTAATGTTTTTACTACTTCTGTACATTTGCAGACACTAAGAGGGATTTTTCTGACAATGCTATTTGCTCCAATTTTTAAGTAGACATGAGCAACAAAACAATCTACCCAAGGTACAGTCTGTGTAAAGAATAATTAAAAAAAAAAAAGAAAAAGAAAGAAATTAAATTATATAAAAATTAAGACCTTGCAGCCAACCTGCAGCCAGGCAGGAGAGTAGGCTACTGCTCTCAGGAGGTTTTGCTCATGTGTTAAGACAAGCCCTCAGTGATCACTGAACCTCTGAACCTGCTGATGAGCCCTTTTAGAAAAGCATTTGTCACTTTTGTTCTAGCTCCCTTAGTGCTCACAGTCTGCATAGAAAATCCTGTTCAGTCTGGCAATGAGATCACAGCCACCCAGTGACTCTCCTCATGTCTTTCCCTTTGCAAGCACAGGTTATTGATTATCTTTACTAAAAACTGAGATTAGCAGGAGACTTGACAGCCAAGCTTCTTCTGTCCCTGGCTTGTGTAATGTAGCCCTGATGATGCAAACAAAAAGCACCAACTTGCCTATAAAATTCTGAATTGCAAGTCATGACGCATGAGAAAAAAACTCAATGAAGCCAAGATTTACAAGCAGCATGGAATCTAGACTGGTGTGTTTGCCAGTGCTGCCTAAATTGCCTGTATTTCACACATTTGGAAGCATCTGAGACCCTGCACACCCAGCACGTGAGAGTGCTGTGACACTGGGTGGGCTTGTTCTTGCATAGGACAGAAGGCTGCAGCTCCAAGGCAAGGGTTAGTGAGGGGTGGAAGAGCCAGGAGGTAAAGAACCAGAACACAGTTCCAATTACTTTTTGTTACCCCAAGGTTTTTGAGGATCAGAGCCCTGAGGACTCTTGGTCACTGCCAGGAGACAAGGGGGCAGATGGTCACCATGTCTTGAGGTGCAAAGGGCCACTCCCCTCTTCACCACCACCTCCCCCAGGTGGTTTCAACCCTCAATCCAGACACTTTATGGCCTTTCTGGTCTAAATACATTTCAGGGGGAACCATCCTGGTTGCAAGTCTGGCCAGAGCTGCAAGTGGGAGTCCTCTCTCCCACTTCAAGAAGAAACTCATGGCTGGAGGCACAAGCTCAGTCCCTCAGCAGTGGTGGCACAGACAGTGACATCCAAAACCTGACTACTCCAATAAGCTACCACGTTATAGAAGTCTGAGGATTATGAGTTTCATAAACAGATGGATCTTTACAGTAATGAAAACCACAAACCATACATCAGGGATGCTGGGGCCACATCCTGACAAGCTGACCGCTGTCAAGCCTCAGGGAGGATCATGAAGGATACAACAAAGAGATAAACAAGAGAGCCAGTTCAAGTAACACATAGAACAGTAACAAAAAAAAAGATTTTTTTTCTATAGAGACAGTGAGCAGAGAAGGATCAGGGTGATGCTTGAGAATGTTACAATATAATTTTTTAAAAACTAGAACGTAATAAAAGGATTCTAAATTAGTCATTTCCTGCTTCTTCTAACACTGTTGTGCACTGGGAGTTAAAAATGTCTAATTTTGCTGTTTTGAAAAGGCTGATGGTACTTGTCATTCACTGCAATTTCTCCGAGTACCCTATTATTATCTGTTGATTATGTTCTAAATGAACTCTGTCATGTCTCCACATCTGTTCAAAACCACTCTGATTTCTTCAGAAAAAGAGCTGTTTCAGGTCAGAGGGATACAGGCTGAGTAAAAAGTTAAGTGAAATGAGAAAAATTTAAACCAGCAACCTACCTTGTCTAGTTAATTAAAAAAAAAATAAATCCAACAAAAAAACTACTATTTTTAAATCAATCACAGTCAAGGATTGAAAAGGAACTTCTTTCATGGGGGCCTGCCTCTGAAATACTAGGTGTATTTTGGGCAGCACACAGACATGTCTGGCCTTGATGCTGCAGCACATAGTGAGCAGGGCTGAGATTTGCTGATCCCCTCAATGCTTTCACCAGAAACTGGAGTGGTTCAGCAACTAAGAGGATCAAACAACTTGAGACAGTTACAAACTACCTTCCCAGTCCCAGATTCAGGAACACTGTTGGTTTTATGTTTAAGTCTTGTTTCAGTGAAGCACCAAAGCAATCTTCTCTTGGGCTTCAGGAATTCTGAAGCAGGGTGAGTTTGTCAATCAACGTGGATTTTTTTTGGTTGGAATGACTGTAGATTAGTCACTGCCCAGTTGTCACTGGAAATGGAGCCACAGTCCCACAGGACACACAAGGAGAGAACAACCTATATGCACTATTCATTAAAAACCACTCTGTATGTCATCATTTAGGATATTTAATTAAATTCAGCCTAATAATTGCTTCTAAATAACATCATGAAGAGCAGAACAGGAACCTCACAGTTTTTAATGCTATGCTTTATACAACCCAATTGTTCTCTCAGCCTGTACTAAAGCTTCAGGGTCAGACTGCAGCTCAGAAAAGCTAGTATCATAGATGACTTTACCTCTGAATATATAACCACATACCAGACTCAGAATGATTTTTTCTACAGATCTTTTTCTAGAAAAAAAAGGGCAACCTCATGCTGCTTATCTATACATTTCTTTTTTTTTCTTTTTTTTTTTTTTTCAAATAAAAGATGGAAAAGGTGAGCAGACACAGAGTGATGACAACATATTATGGCCACTATTTCCCAAAGACTATGCCTGTGCTATATTGTCTATTATAAGCCTACCCCACTGGAATTTGAAAGCTTCCACACAAATCCAAGACAAAACTACGGGACACAACCATCCAGCACCAGAGGCTGGGGCTCTCACAGCCCCAGAAATCCTCAGCGTGCTCTCAGTGACTTCACAGATTGGCTTCATGGCACAAATCTACTGAATCCAACCTCCTGTCTGTGAGCAATGCAGGAGCTGTGCCCTCAGCAGCAAGTCCAGCATTTCTGGGCAGCATTAAATGGGCTGTGAAAATGAAAGCTGTAGCCACATTGCACAGAGCCTCTTTTTTTTCTTTTTTTTATGTCTCCTTGAAGCCCTTGGCTCTTTGTATTTAATCTACATCACACACACACACATACATCAAGGGGAGAAATATTGTGTTGCTTAGATTAGCATTTTGAGAAGCAGCAGCAGGGAGGAAAAAAAATGGATAAGTAATTCTGTAAACATGAACAGAAAATTCACTGTAATAAAAACACTCATAGAAAGAAAAACAAAGGTGAGAGAGAGGGGGGCAGAAAGCCAGTAATGTTACATGCTAGACTGGAAATGAAATTTTTAAATAAACCATCATGTCAAATATTCAAAATGCTTATAAATATTTACCAATTAGATATCACATGAAATATGCACAAGGCAATTTAGAAGCTGTTGGACAAATTTCCTTCTGGGCATTTACACTGCTGTGTGACTGGCCATATGTTTAGGAATGAAAAAAAAAGGCCTGTGGGAGGGATGGAGATGAGAGGAGAGACTAAGAGAGAGCCCTGCACTGAATCTGCTCACATAAACCATGTTACCTTCTGAAGTGCACTGAGCACTCCTTCCAATGAGCTCTGGCTGCTGATGCATTTGAATACAGTTGAGTTTATTTTTATTGTTTCCTGACTAAATGCCTAGATGGGTAGACTATGCCAAGGCTGTATAGTTAATTTTCCAGAAAGCACAGCGTATCAGGTTGGTTTATCTTGTCTTGCTTCTTAGGTGGCAGCACATCAGGGAGTTTTTTTGGAGCTTTGGGTGTACTGTGTCGTGTTCAGTGGGCATGTTTCTGAACACCAAGCCAAGTGCTCATTTAAGAGATTTCCCTACTCAGGTGCACATTGCTAAGTGTGTCTGGAAGTCCCAACAGATGCCACTGGTTTGTTTTTTCAATGCTACAGATCTTGACTTCTTCACCCCCACCAAGCATACTACAACAAGCAATCTGTTCAAGTACAAGAGTTTGACATTTCAAAAGTGTGTCTCTGTTGCTTTCCAAGCAATTTGGACCTTCCTAAATGGATCCAAGATAAACAGGGCAACTGTTTCCTCTCTGAAGAGTGCCAGACTGTAGCACGATGGAGCAGAGGGGCAGTGCCTCCAGGCAAAGGGTGATTTCAAATCCTCCGAGGGAGTGTCAGGAGACATGAGAGATGTGCCCAAGGACAAAATAGACAGTGCTGTCTCTGTGGACATTATTTTTGGCCAAAGAAATCCAGAAAATAACAGTGTGTTTGACTGAGGACCAAAAACTCTGTGGCTTTCAATGAGCCATGAAAATAACATCCCTTGCATCACTACAAGGATTTCAATGGCATTGACTGAATTACCATCAGAGTTGGGAGTTTTTGTCCCTCTTTTTTGTTTGAAGGGGAGTACAATCTTCTTTTAAAATACACATTTCAGAAGTTGCCATAAGAACTCACCTCCATCTCCTCAATTCCTTTCCCACCATGTCACCTTCTTCCTGACAAGAACCATTACTGAGCATCTCCATAGCACGTACATGTGCAGATCCATCAGTGCCATTCAGTACCACCCTGTTCCAAGTCTCTGAAGATATTTAAATACACTTGGAACAGAAATTATGGTGATTGTCAGTAATTTCAAAATGAAAGCATTTAAAGCCTCAAGGTTGGCCGAGCAGCTTTTCAGCATAAGATGGTATTTGACGCTTGATCTTTCATAGCATCTCAGCTGGTTTTCAAACCCACGTCACAAAGAAGCCACATGTTTAAGTACAAGGTGGGTTTTTTATCCTTCTGCAGATTTTCCCAAGCTCATTTGAATGTTTATGCTGAAACACCTGCTTTCAGAAGATAAACAACTGTGTCCCTGGATGTCACATAAACAGGGGGATTAACGAAATGCTCTGATATGCAAAACACAGGGGATATATAGGTTTAGTGAGGGAGAGGGTCACTTTTTCCCTGCCCTGCCAGGAGCTTCTCTTTATTAACTACAAACTACGCATTTCAGAATAACACTCTGCTAATTTTTTGGTGAAGAAGAGTTTAAGATCTGTTCACGTCAGCAGTAAATTCAAGCTCCTGCTGATGCAGTGCAAGACTCCAAATCCCTCTTCATTATTTGCAAATATTTGCTTGCTCCTTGTGTGGGAATACAACATTGAGAAACAGTTTTTCCTATTCATAAAAATGCAGATGCCCCTTTCATTAGAAGTGCCTTTAGCTCCACCTTACTTTTATCAGCATTCAGAAATAATTCCTCTTTTACCCCCAGATGTATTCTACAAAGCCAAGGGTCCAATGCAATGTTGGGTTTAACTTGTTTGTCTTACCACCTATTCTGTTTTCAATGGGCACATACACATGAGCTGAGGTGACCAGCAGCAGATCTGTAGCTCTGGTGTGATAGATTTTTCAAAGCACAAAAGTTGCCTCACTTCACATGCCATCCATACTTTTTCCTCTCTGGCATTTTCCTGTGTTTACTACATTCTGCCTGTTACAAGCTCCACTGGGAAAGATTCACATTTCCTATACAATATGAGAATTAATAGTTTCCCCATGTTAAATGAATTAGCTGCTCTCATTCAACTATGTGGTTCTTTTCAACTCAGCTGCTTGAAACCCTTATGTTTTCTGACAACCAGATGGGAAAAACAGGGAGAAAATAATGGATTTAAATTTAAAGCAATTGTTTGCTTAACATGGCTACATTTATCCCCTAAGATGAGCTAAGCACTTTCAGCTTGCTTAAGGTACAGATTTATATGTTCAAAGGTTCTATGAGTCCCATGTCTCATGGGAATTTTGACTACAAACTGTACCTGCATATCAAGAAAAAGACTCCTCCTAAATCCAACCTGCAAGTGAATTCTGGCTTATCTGAGAGCCAGGATGCAGCTCACAACATAAGTAAAATGACCACATCTTCCAGATATCAGCCAACTATCACAGTTTCCAATGTCCAGTAACAACAGCTACTTGGAAAACCAGTCACAAGCATCAGAGTGGATGAAATTCCGGTCCCTGCAGCACCTAAGCAGCAAATGAACACTTTAGAAAATTGTGATCCCAGCTGCAGAATCCTGGCACAGAGCACTCTTGACCATATGGACATCATCCTGTCTCTAAGAAGAGCAGACTTAGAAGGGATGCTGCAGCACTTTCTTAAGTAGAAATACTAAGATAAAAAGTGTTACATTTCTCTGTTCTGAATTGCATCCAAATCCTGGGGCTCGGATAGTGACAATGAAATGACACACTTGGCAATGAACAATCTCCACATTGCACTGGTGTAAACTTCCCTGCATCAAACTATATTCCAGGAAATCTTCATTTCTGAACATGTAAATACCAAAAAAACCCCCCATAAGACACCAAAGTACCTAGCACCTTTTGTGGTGATGTAAAATTGTTTGTATACCATTCCTGTTTACCCACAATCCAGTGGAGAGTCTGCCTCGATACACTGAGGATGAGTTCATTATAATTATCTACACTAACAACAATTAACAACACAATGAGGAATTAACTAAATCACTTCCCATCTGCATCCTCTTTAATGGTGGACTTGAGATTCTCAGGATGTGTTACTTCGTTTGCATTCATTAATAAAATATTAATTCCCTACAGTGCCTTGGATAAATGTACCTGACTCCATTCTCACATCTGCTGATCTAGAGTTATTATTCTATTCAGCAATAGTCCTAATTATGCTCATTTGTAGTTCCAGTAGATATCTTTGCCCAATGTGAATAATGAGCATCAGTCTTTGGAAACCTGTAATCTCACTCATTTTCCTCTTGAAAATAGGAAATTCTGTAAAAATTAATCCCTAAAATCTAATGGATCACATCTTGGATTAAGAGATCCATCACAGCAATCTGATCCGTCAGCAGGTGAGATTTATGCTCTACCACAACCTTTCCCAATGATCTGGGCTAGCCCACAGAAATTTACATTTTCCCCCTCCAGTATCTAAGCAATAAAAGGGGGAACAAACTCTTCCATGCCACCTCTCAATCCAAAAAGTCCTTAAAATCCAACATTATCCGAGTGCTTGGGTATTTGGTGTTACTAATGAAATACAAACTTAACAGCATTGTATTTTACTGGTATCACAATAGCAATAGAATCACTTTCCATCTGTTTTGCCACCAATAATTTGTATTTCTGAAAAACATCTTCATCTTTGGTGCATTGAAGTATCCCTCCCCTTGGTATCACTTATTAGAGAAGGCGGAATGTGGAGACTTTCAAGAGTTGTGTAATCTGGTTTAGTTTTGCCCTGCTCTGGCAGGGGTGTTGAACTCCATGATCTTTGGAGGTCCCTCCCAACATACTGTGATTCTGTGAATGGCAATTGTATCATTATATAGTTTTAGATCAATAAGTGCTCTGAGAAAACTCTAGGATGACAGGGGAATGTGCAGCAAGGACAAGCTCAAAGTCATACAAGCTCTGTCCTGACTGCAGAGGATCCAGTGATTTGGATGGAAAAGGCCAACTCATCTTCCCTTTCAGAACACCAACCTGAATACCAGGACTCACTTCGTCTTGCACGCTCAGTGGGCAAGAAAGGAAAACACTCTGTCAACTAAGCACGGGCAACTGGCCAGATCATTCCTCCTATTTATCACAGTGTCACTGGCTGCTGGCAGCAAACCTAGCAGAGAAACACAAGAGACTCCTCAGGCTGGGGCTGAGCAGTCCTGGGTGGTTTGGCTCTGCCACAGCAGCTTCCATCTGTCTGCATGGACAGAAAGTCCCCTGGCACTGGGGCTGGGCAGCTTGCAGAGCAGAAAGGGGTGGCACAGAGGAGTTTGTTCCCCCTTTTATTGCTTAGATACTGGAGGGGGAAAATGTAAATTTCTGTGGGCTAGCCCAGATCATTGGGAAAGGTTGTGGTAGATCATAAATCTACCACCAGGAATCCCACAAGCAGCGTTCAGCCTTGGATCAGACCCACCAGTTAGTCCAGCACCTTCACTGTATATATGTTCTTCAAAGGATGAGGATGAAACCATGGTTTCAACAAATCCAAAGATGATGTGATGGTCAAATGAGATGTAAGCCAGCTACTGAGGCTTTTCTCCCATCTTAAAATGTGAAATTAATAACACTGCAGTAAGCTGAAGTTTTTATGTTTAATTACATTCTAAAAGTGTTTCTAAGTCATTTGCTGCCCGTCTGCTGGGTTTGTGACAGACAGTGTATCTGTTAGAATCATCCTTCTAAGCATCTGTAGCCAAAAAGCTGTAGTAGAGGAGCAGTGCTTGCACACAAAAGACTAACACAATGCAGGGAAATAATCTGCATTCCTAAAATCAGTCATCTCTAAAAGTAAACAATTTTCTTAACTCCTTGTCTCCAAGAAGTAGAAACAGGATGAGAAACAGATATTGCAGCATCACTTTCACCAAAGGAGATCCCAAAAGCCAATTAAATGCCATGTAAATCTTCAGACCAGCTGCCTGCTGTCCTTTACTCAGATACATGTGACCCCACAACACACATGGGTGCAATATTCTTTTAATTTAACCTTATTTTACTTGAATTTATATTACAATAACCTTAATTTAATAATAACTTGGGATTTAACCTCTTCTTCATACAAATCCCTTCCACACACAATAAATTATCTTGAAACATCAGTTGTTTTTTTCCTTCTACTTAGTACAAAGCACTTTACTTTCATGATTAGCATGTTACAAGCTTTAAAATTAGTTGCCACCAGGCCTTGGCAGTTCAGAGTAATTTGTAAAAGTCACCTTACATAACAAAAATTAATTTCTAAATTCCTCATCATACACAAGACTTAAGAACTATATGGAAAATCCAGACTTAACATAATCACTACAGCAGTCTACAAGAATAAATAAAATAGAAGTCACCAGCCATTCATGCAGAGAGAAAACACAGAGAAAACAGCCCCAGTGCAACCCAGTTACTTGAGTGTTGAAGCTTCAGATTCTAAAATTTAAGATCAGAATTTTCTCACAGGGGAGGAGCTAACATATTAATATTTCTGAGTTTTCCTCTTTTGCTACAGATACCTCTCAGTATTATTTTTTGTGTAAAGGATTTAACTCTGTTCACCATCCCCACCAACTCCTGCCCTTCAGGTCCTCTTAGAACATGTCCATTAATAGAGATTTTTCAACTTGACCAAAATGCACTCTGGATGGAGTAAGGAAATACAGAAATTCCAGAAGCAAAAGGACCTTAAAGCAACTGAAATAGGCTCAGTTCCAACTAGTTCCAGATTTTGCACTTACCTCTCTAGCTGGCTAAGATGTCACGTTGTTTAGCTTAAAATTTCTCTAGGTGAAAATGCTTCTAAAATGCTGGAGGGTGGTCAAGCAGCTGCTGTGCTGCTTCACTGTGAACCATTTCCATTTCCCCCTTTCTCACCCAGTTTGTCAACACACCCGTTGTCTCCCTTAATGATTATAAAGGAATTCCATGTTATTCTATATTTTTTATGACCACGTCTATCAGTCCTGCTCTAGCTTTAGGGCTGTTATGTGCAGTCGAGCTGGCAAAGGGAAGTTTTAAGTGCTGCAATTGCAACGCTGCTCATCCTTAACTGGCTAGGACTGGAAATTACTTCCCAAGGAGCTGTAAAGGGTAATAAACATCACACTGATGGTGTGCAAATGGGCATTGCCAAAAGTCTCACTTGCAGCAGCATCACGGGTAACAAAGGTATCTCAGCTGAGATTCAACTGAGATTCTCTGAGATTCAACGATTTCCAGGGTTGCTTCTGTCTTGCTATCTCCAAATGCCAAAACTTTTCCCCAAACAATTTTTTGAGAGGATCAAAACCATTAACGTGCTGGTTAACACATTAAATTTTCTTAGACTGATGTGTTGTCTCTGATTTGATTTAAGAATCCATTTTTCCCCTCCACACTTTCAGAAGACAAGACAGTAGCTTGTTCCTCTAGAAAAGCATGAAGACATTTTCGTACAGAAACTATTTTTTCAGGTTTGAATAGGGTTGGGTTTTTTTTCTTTCCCCCCCACAAAGTTAGTTGGAAGATTTTAACAACAACTTCACTCAATCATCCCTAAAGCAGATGGAATGACCTTGTAGGCAGTGGCCAGGATCCTATTTCATGTGACTGCTCTCTGGCTAGTGCTGTCACTCGTTACAACTTCCATGAATAATGGTCTTATTTATCCCAGGTGGAGGTGTGGGATTGTAGATGGCTGAGTTACACCTGTCCCTATGAATCACAGCATCTACTACTCTGCTTTACTCTGAACAGACACAGACAGATGCTAACGTACCTTCACATTTGCAGATACAAGCCTATTTTTTTTTCCAAGACAGCTCCAGGCATCGCAGCTTTGGCATCAGTTCTAAACCCCTCTGAAAAGCTTTAGAGATTTTTTTCTCCTGCAACATTTTAAAACCCATTTTCCTTGGGCAACATGCCAGGTGCAAAATGGTTTAATCACAGAACAGAGAGCACTTATAACAACAGCCCTCAAAATATAGAGGATATTTCTTAATTTATAAATATTTAAAAAGAACAATAGAAGAGTCAGAAATCTGGTGTTTTTTTAAGGTCAGAAGGGTTCTCTGCATCCATTTTCCACAACCTCTGCTACACATCCATACAAGACATATCTGCAATTAATTAATTTAGCTCTCAAAAGGAACTCAATGCAGCATCTATTATTAGTGGATTTGATTCTGAAAAAAGAACAGCATGGAGAATGAGTTCCTCATGTACCGAGTGAGTCCCACTCAGTGAGCCAAACACAAATTTCACTACAAGGCTTAAATATATTCTCCTTTTCCCAGGCTATTTCCATGATCATTTTTTAATTTCCTCTCTTATTTTAATACCTAATCTGTTCCAACAATAAGTTAAGATTTTTTTTGTGTAATAATAGGAAATTTGTTTTTTCTGCTTTACTGGGATTTGATTCTTTCCTGTATTATGAGTTAGGTAATTGGCTGTACCTGCTCATACATTTGCTTTGCACAAGTGAAAATTAAAAAATAAAAAAAAAGTATTGTAACCTCTAAATGGACATGTTTTCAAGGCAGTAGAGAAAATTGGCTTTTAGGTCAGAGGGGGAAAAAAAAACAGGAGTCTTTTTTTAAGGATTTTTAAGGCACCAAACTACATTTTGACCCCATCTCTAATACAAAAAAAAAAAAAAAGTATTATCTTTAAAGACTGATCTGGAAAAGGTTATATCACCATTTCTACAGAAGTGCACAAACTCTTTTGCCTGTGCACTGACGGTGTAAATACATTTAGCAATGTATATACATAGCTCTTTCTCAGGTACCATGCATATATAGGTTAAAAAAATAATTAAAAAATAAATCAGAACATGAGTCCCCCTTTTCACTTCAAATATCAAGATGGCTTGAAATGAAGTAGGGAACCTGCCTTAGAGGAGCCAAGGGTACTGAAGGAACACAGAGCCACCAGAAAAAGCAAATATCAAGCTAATTAGAACATAAACTGCAACACAATAAGTGTCTGAAAGGGATATTCTGACCCAGGCACATCAAAGCCCAGTGTTGACACCTATTAATTTGAGGGCAAGTCAACCCAGTGTTCTGCTCTCATTTAGGATTTCAGCAAGGAGAGACAGAAGAAGTAGCAGAGCAAAAGGATGCAATGGGAAGATATGAATTTCACCCCCAAGCAGCTGCTTTTTGGAGATGATGTCAGAAAACCCACAAGAGGAGAAATAGCAGTGGCTCCATGACTGTGCACAGGACCTGGTGTGAGAGACAATCACTTGTGGCTGTTCAGATACAATGAAGTATTTATAATGGTGATGCTTCATTTTCAAACCAAGTAAGATTGATGCCATTTGTGCAGGAGAAAGCAAAACCAGAGATAAAGCCACAAATACTGGGAAAGTGTACAAAACTATTTCTTTTAAGAAGTTAAGACAAAGCACACCCTGTGAAGTTAATAATGTATATTTAGGTAGAAAAACATAGGTCTGACTTACTGAAGCAAGAGCTGTGCCATGGGAATGCCAGATCATCCCTAACAGATACATCTTTGAGTCTTCAGGGCTGCTCTTGCCTTCCTTTCAGCATCCTGAGAATTTAGGGATTCAAGCCTCAGATATTTTATGTTATTGCAACCCCCAATGACACGACAAACAGCTCCTAGCAGGCACACCTCTGCAGGCATCTACACACTTGACTTGCTGCCACACAAGCCATCACTCCCCACAAATAGCACAGCAACCAGTTGCAGCCCATCAGCCAGCAGAGCCTGGGCATGATGCTCACTTCACACCAAAAAGGCTCACAGCAAGGGGCTGCTTTTGGATCCCAAAGTTTTTCTTCAGAGGAAGGACAACAATTAAAAGAAAAATGATGGCAAGAGGTAGTAAATGAACTGACAATGTTGGTAGGGTTGGTAAACAAAGACCCCAGGCCATATGTCTTCCAGGTGGTAGTTTTGATTATGCCTTCAGGAACATTTTAATCAACAGGAGTTGAGATCTTATTTGCCACTTAATGGTTGGTGAGATCTTTTCATAGTCTCCTTTGAGATTTTATAATTTAATTTGCCTGGATTGCTAAACAGAGTGAACTTGGCTGATTCTCTCCATCACAAGGATGTTTCCTGACGTACAAAAGCATGGCATCTAATCTGACAAGATGCAAGGCTATAAAACCAACCTGGGTTAGAGTGGGATCTCACCAGAAACAAGTGCACAGCTTGGTTTAGAGTGAAGAGAGCTACTCTTCTGTGTTTCACTCAGTGTCTAGGACATGGACATTGATATTAAGCCTAACACTGCAGTTACAGACAGTTGCAAGGGCATCTCCTGCAGATTCTTCTCTCCTAAGGGATTGAATAGACCTATAAAAATGACTTTGTTGACTCTGCTTTTAATATTCCTGTCTTAGAAATGAATCATCTGGCTGGGGACAGCTGTTAATTTGAAGACATCTGCATATGGTTTCACACCAAGGTCACATGGGGAAGATTGATTTCTCTGGATCACAGAGAAGAACAATTCTCATCACCCATCAGGGTGATGACTTACTCCCATGGACAAATCCTGCCTATGTTGCTCATACTGGAAGTGGCATCAAGCTTATTTACATGAGCAAAACAAACTGGTAGATAAGAGAAGAGGATTGTTTGCTTTATGACTCAGGCCCAAAGTCTGCCAACTTTGAAAGGAGTGTACATAGATATTTTTCTGTTTAAATAAAAGAGAAAGAAATAGAGGGGACCCTTCCATGCCAGGACATTTAATGCAATGACATTACTAGTGTTTTCAGTAGAAACAACCTATTAATATTCATTTTATTTTGGGGAAGGGAGATTATTTCATTCTAGACTTATGGACTATGTCTTTAAGTACTTTGTTTTCTGACATTAATAAGATTTTTTTTTTGGAACATTTTGAAATAGAGAAATTAAGGGGAAAAGTAAAATTACATCTGTGTGAATGTAACTTTATTCCACTTTTCCCTTCCAAATAAGCATTGCAAAAGCTAACATTTGCTTGAAATAATGGCAAAGGAACAATGATCCACACTATACGTTGTTCTAAATACTGGGTCAGATCCTTACCTACTCTGGCCTCCCTTAAGCTTTAGTGAAAAAGCACTGATTGATTTACCCCAGTAGAGTCGCTGCTCCAGTAAAACCATCTGCACTGATTGGCTCTGACAGCTTCCCTCTTCCTTCCAGCTCCAGGTCTCCACTCTTATTATTCTTTTCAGCATGTGGGAAGACACACACTAGACGACTGTCTTGACCTTGCTTTGGAGCCAAAATCAACACATCAAGAAAGGAGTTCAATAGGGCAGTATCCACTCCAGACCGAGAGCCAGAACATCTACTCTTGCTATTGAAGATCTATTGATCGGTCAATAGAAAGGCTGCTAAAGGCCATAAGAGTGAGGTAGTTCATGTCTAGACTCCCATTTTCACCTTAGTAACACTTCTGTACTGCTTTTTGATGCAAAGAACTGCAGAGTATGACTGAATCTCCGCAATTTAGGGTAGTAACAATCTATTCAGCTTCTGCAAAAAAAGAATGGATACAGTGATTTTCATTTCCTAATCTTCATCAGACTCTCTCTAACTGTGGCCAACCACAGCTAATGCAACTTTTCTCTTTTCAAGTGGTTCACGTGGCTGGTTTTCCTCACATTTTGCATCTGTACAAAGAGGCAACTCACCTAAAAAAATTCATGTTCTCTAAAAACATAGTGCACATACAGGCTTCTCAGTTGGATGTACTGAACAGTGCTATTACATAAGAGATTTAGGGCAGCAAGCAGCAGGTGAGAGGCACCGCATTTATATTTTAATTAGCTCATGCTAGGAGTTTCTTCAGAGGTTACTTAATTACTCTTTGTCCACCCACATTATTAAAATCTTACTCATGTCCTTCCGTTTCAAGGACTTTCTGTGCCTCCTAAAAATTGTGTTGCTAAGATTGCATATAAATAGCTATTCTGAGATAATCTTAAGTGATAATTTTATAAATCTTCTGAGCATCAATTGTAATTACAGAACTTTAGCACCAAAAATTAAAAATTCTGGGAAAGTATTATTTCAGTCACCAAAAAAAAGTCCTCTGGAGCTTGTCTGATTTAATAAATTTTCATTTGTGGGCTTTTTAAATACACTTACAGCAATTGTGTTCTTTTGGAGAAATGAATTCTCAAAATGTCATGTTCTGTGAAAAATAACCCTCCTGTTTTATTAATACCCTATTCCACAGCACACTGATTATGTTAATAAGAATAAATATTTTTGCATAAATACATACACCTGACTTTTTTTTTCTACAGTGAGAATATATTATAATCTTGAGAAGTTTCTTCTTTCTGGAAGCTTTGATATATTAAAGAAACCTGACAAATAGTGGTACAGGTACTTCTGTGGTACTTCACTAACATATGCAGGTATCTGTGATACAGAACCTTCCAATAAAGCAATGAAATTGGATAGTCTTCCTGGAAATACAGTAATTTGGCAAGTGGTTTCTAATATTTTCCCAGTATTGATTTACTCCCATCCATTTGGCAATGCTGGGGAGATATAACCATCACGAGATTATATAACACTGGATTGCTCATTCGCTCCTAGAGGATTGATGGACCTGCCAGTGCCAGTCTAGACCACGTTGGCAGCTCTATGAGCAAAAAAGAGGGATTCTGGTAGAAATTGATTCACCTTTCTGCAGCACGATACTTAGCAGAACAGACAAGTATGCAACAGTGAGGCTGCTCATGCTTCACACAATACATATTTTTCTACTGAAAAAAAATAAATAGTAGATATTCATGATGTTAACCATGGTGTGATCCCACAGCACATCCAGACTGGAGCGAATTTAAGTCAAACAGCCAGATTCACTGAGGACTGAATTGACATGCCAGTAAAAACTCCCTTTTAAATTACTGTGTCCTTGTAATTCTGATTCACATGAGTAAAAAGAGTTTGCAAGATTTTGTCCTGATTTTATTGCTAAAAGAGCTCAGTGGTTTGGGATTTTTTTTCCTGTCAGAGACTTACTACAGAGTTTCAAAGGCGACAACCTGAGAACATGCCACCTTCTCACTTTTAAATCGGACAGCATGCAGCTACAAATCCTGAAATGGATACTTTAACACTTGAATAGTTTTCCAAATTAAAAATAATGGATTCCTGGCAGGCATCCTACCCCATTTTACTCACAGCATAGATTTTATTGCCCCAGTCTCACTCATCATGAATGTAGCTCCACAACAGTCATAAGTCAGAAAACAGTCTTAATGTTGCTGATTGAGCCACTGAAAATGAGTTTTTTCATGACTAATTTATTTTAGAAAGGGAGACAATGCTATTTATGTCATGTAAATGACTTAGAGAAGTAATGCAAATGACATTGGACATTTACAAACTCATTATGATAATGGAAATCTTGAATAACTTGTCAGACTTCTGCAAGTTCCACTGTCATGTTTGGCATAAACTTTGTAACAGTCTCTCGATCGTTTCTCCCCTTATTCTTCACCAAATTCATCATATACTGATGCAGAACCAAACTATTAAGATGCAACGCAATTTAAATTATCTGGCAGAGAACTAAAGTTGCCTAATTTATATCTTTTATCACTGGAACAGAACTAACTGTACTGGATTCTTAAGCCATTAGAGGAACCTCTGGAGCTCTGCCTTTAAAATAGATCTCTCAATTAAAAAGACTTACCTTTCTTGCAAGGAATGACTCTCCATTTTTGCATGAAACTTATTTTTATACCTGCTGCAAACGAGAGATTCTAAGCAAACATAGCGTGCAACTTAAAATCTATGAGCTAGGATGTCTCTGCTGTAATGTGCAGTACTCACTTCCAAGCATTTTTTAAGTGGAGAACACATAGTGGTCATAATTGATGTGTAGTAACACATCTGGCAAGTTTCTGTAGCTTCTGCTTTGCTTCCCCACCCCCTCAAACAGCAAGGAAAGACTTAGATCAAACATGTAAAACGCACAGCACCCTGAATGCACTCAGCCCAGGGGAAAAGGCACGGTGATAAATTACCTTAAACTCAGTTTCAATGTTGGCTAGTCTGGCCAGTTCATTGCTTAGTTCCAAAGCAGTAAGGACAGGGTCTTCACTGGAAAGAGACAAATAAGCAGCACTGGCTAATCCTTTGTAGGCATTCATCCGTGACCGAGAGTGACTAAAAGAATCTTTCCTCTGCTTCTCCATACACTCATTGCACTTGCAAAAATAGTCATGTGGCCTTTCGATCCGCGCGCCTTTCAGAAGTAAGATGTGAACGATTTCGTATTCCTGGCAGTGGGCAGCAAGAATGATGGGGGTAATGTCGTGGGAGAACCGAGTCCCATCTTCATCGTAAGCGTAAAAATCATCATCTCGCAGCTCCTGCTCGAGGGGGCTGAGCGTGAGGCGCTGGCCCTGCGCAAAGGCCGGGTGGTTCAATATTGCTTCCACAATGCGCACGTATCCTTTGCTGATGGCCAACAAGAGAGCGTCTCCAACTCGAGCGAGGTTCTCCTTTTTCAGGAGGAGCTCCGTCACTTCCAAGTGCTCGTTCCCTACGGCTAACTGAAGGGCGTTTTGTCCCATGTAATCGACGCAGTTGAAGTTCAAGGTTTTGGATTCCTCCAGCATTTTCCGCACGACGGGAATGTTGCCATATTCCGCGGAGTCCAGGAAACGTTCCTCTTCCGCCGTCAGGCTGGTGCCTTTCTCATTGAACATGTAGGCTGGGCCACGGATGGCCTGCCTGCGGCCCTTCTCCCGAAGGGTTGTGTGCCTTCGATGCATGGTTTTAGAATTGCTGTTTCTCAACCTGCAGAAAACCAGAAAGGGAGGTTGGTTATATTCTCAGAAAGTCATAATGTCACATAAACTGAAATAAATTACTAATTATTATTTGGTCTTGGTAGCTTTGAATGATCCAGGTTGGTTCAAAACTGTTTAGGCTATATGTAGAATAAAGATTCGTTTTCTGAACAACAGGTGAGTTCTTTTCTGATCCCTTCTGGATTTTAACAAGGATACACAGCACATTCTTAACTTGAGAAATCATCAAAAACCCCAAACAACATATGAATACATTGGTTTCTACTTTTATTGTCTACAACTTCATTACACAGCATTTAGGAATGATATCCAGAATATAGTATTTCTCTGAATTACTCTTATCCTTGAGGACAGTAAGAAAAGTTAGCAACACTCCCCCAAGTCAATAGATTTTGGATCAGGCCAAGAAACTATGTTCCATACAGTTAAAAAGCATGCCCTGAACTTTAAACCCAGTAACAAGGATAAATACAGTGCATATTCTGCTAATATTCAGCTGGTACAAGCAAACCACCTATTCATTCACTGCTTTTTTCATGCTACTTTAAATCATTTTTCTGTTGCCTGATCAAGAGCAGATTAATAAATAACTTTTTTCTTACTGAAATACTGTTGGCAGCTATTCCAAATAAAATTGCCCAGATCCAGGGGCCAGTCTTGAAAAACATAAGAATAACTCCTGGTTTACTATCACATCACTTTTCAGAGAGCTACTGCAGAAAGACAGGAACATAAAAGGGCAGATCAGAAAGAGTTTTTAGTTTCCCCACTGATTTTGTGGCTGAAATGCTTTAACTTGGAGTTAGTGGGACAAACTATACTTATTCTACCTTTTCTGGAAGCCACAAAAAAAAACTATGCTACCTACAGCCAGGTTCAAGGGGAGTAAACAAGCTGTTGTATGAAATTAACTAAATTAAGTCTTAAAACTATCCTGTGTTTTAAAAACATTCACAGTTTGCATTCAGTGCCATCTCAGTGTCGCTCTTTAATTTTATTGCAGTAACATCTCAACAGAATCACAGTCCCCTTTTTAAAGTCTAAGCACGTGGAGTTAATTGCCACCTCAAGCCCCACAGAATGTACAGCCTGCAAAGGTAAAAACAACACCTCTTTCACAAAAAGCATTTGCACTCTATCCAATAGCAAGTCCCAAATCACTTGAGTAAAATTTTCAGCAGCCTCTAAACTGCAGTGAGCAGATGTAACAAATAAGCAGGTGTTAATGCTCAGCGGGTGGCAAAGGTTCATCCTTCTACACTCCATCTGTTCTCCAAGTCAGTTTTGACCTTCAGTCAATGAAAAGTTCATGTGTTGCTCTTGGAAAAAAAAAATACTACTTGAGTACTTGAAAGTGCAGTTGTGAATGATGAGAGGGAAAGCAGCCAGGAGACAAAGTGGAGCAGATACCTTGCCTTCAAGAACATGTAGGAAAAGAGTAATGGAATCAAGCAAAAACCCAGGAAAAAAAAAAAAAAGGGTATCAGAAATCCAAAAAGCTTTTATCTCAGATGTAGTCTCAGTGAGAGCAAAAGGACTAGTGTGCTTAAAAATGCAGTATTTAACCCTATGTAGAAGTGCTTATCTAAACTGGAGCTCACATCCCTAGCTTGATGTCCAAGTATGATTCTTGATATTTTGTTCTTTTTTTTTTTTCCATAGGAAAACTTTTCTCTCTTGGTATAATTTCTAAAGGAGAACCCAAATATCTGGGGATGTATCTTGTAAACACAAAACTACATAAACAATTCCCATTGACCCAGTTCTTAAGTTTTTGCCTGAGAAATGAGGTTAGACTTTGGCCTGGAGCTAATTCACACCTGTGTGTTGTGTATGCAATAACATGCCAACTAAAAAGGACCTTCATTTCACTTTCTTCAATGCAGAGAGAACCCTGGCTCCATACAGGTTCCAGCAACAGAAATTGCATCAGAGAAAAAAAGAGGCAACAGAAAAGAACATACCTGCCTTCCAAAAGAAAAAATCCCTGTCCAACATGTATCTTGCAATGAAGTAATAAATGTAGGGACATTCTGCAGGGATGTCCTTACAGCACAGAGTTGATCTCCACTGCCTGCGGGTAAGGGTAAGAGCACCATAATTCAGAGGGTTTCACCTCAGATGAATTATGACCCCCAGTCTTGCTCATGAGCAGAGAAGATCAATACCTCAGCTATTACACTTTATCATCTTTATAGAGAACAAGAGATGAATAAAAAATTATACTTTTAACTGTGAATAATTTCATGAGAAATGCTTAGCTATCAACTCATGTTCTGAAAAGAAAGTTATAATTATGTTTGACCTGAGCACTGAATCGTGATAAAGAAGTGGCAGTGCAAAGGGTAATATATGCAGTAGCTGAAGATCTTGGAAACAGAACCCTGCTGTAATGTCATGACTGTTCTCAGCACCTTTTTCTTTTCTGCTTTTCAGTTATGTGCAGGCAGGTTTTAAACTAATCATATTTAGTGAGAGTGTGTAACGTGCCCTCTTACCAAAAAAAAAAAAAAGTAATTATAACTTGATTGCATTTATCTTGCCATTTTTGTTTAAAGGTGCTTTGCATCGAAATGACTCTGTATTTGCATATTTTATTGAGACAGCTAGTGATCAAACTCATCAGGCAATTAAATGCTGTGTTTTTCTAGGAATGAATGGCAATGTATGCAGCGTGTTGGAGAGAACACAGTCTGGAAAAAGAAAATCCAAAATATCAGAGCCCAAGTACTGCTTGCAGCAAAATGAATCCAGCTTTACACAGCTGAAGGAGACGCAAGATGTCTGTAGTTCTGTGGTGAGTGAAGAACAATAGTGCTTTGGGAAAGTTGACTTAGCTCTTCACAAATCTTCCTGTGGGAGCATCTCAGTTCTTAATTAAAGTAGATAAGAGTAGGTCCTTGCAACTTGCACTGACAGTAACTAGGTGCTAAGAAACAGAACATCTGAAAAGGGAACATGGCATAAGATGGGAGTTTTTCTTAACGTGGTGTCACTGAAAACACTACTGAAGCTGCAACTATCTTCTTTTTATAATTGCACTCTCTTAACTGGTCTGAATGATAGATGTAGGACAACATAGATATAAGAAGAAAGTTGAAGTGTTTTTTTGATATTGAGCTTACCTCAGAAATTATCCTTTCTCTTTGATCCTCCTTTCCACACTGCTCCAGACTATGCCACCTTCTCCTGCCTCTTGAGTCCCACACCAGAACCCATGGAGAGGCAGAGCTACCACCTAGAGCTAAGGCTTCGAGAAAATGTTCAAAGGCCTAAATGCCTTAAGAGGCTAAATTGGAGTTTTTACACAAGACTTTGAACGAGAACATTAAAAACACACAGGACAAGCTGAATAGCATCTGCTTGAGTTTTTAAAACACCTGACATCTGAAGAGGTATTGAAATCAATGGGTATGAGGTACTGCAGCAATCCTGGAATTCTTGGGTGATATCAACCTTTACTTGTCTTAAGGAGTAGAAGTTGAGCAGGGCACTTACAAAGGCAGGTTTAGAAACTTATGGACTCTGACTGCACTTTGGGTTTGCTTTCACTCAGTGGAGACAGGTTGGCAGGAGTCTCCCTGTGCATTTTCAATGTCCTCCTTTGTCCAGAAACCACACAAGAAACCTGGAATACGTAAACTTTACTATGACCTGTGTTGAGTAAAGCAACAGGAGTAGGCCTTGATGGGACATTGACTCTGTCTTGTCAAAATGGAAATTTAAGTTTCTGAAAGCTGTTTTGAAAGCATTATCCTTGGTTCCTGCAGAGCCTCAGAAAGTGTCAGATTGACACTTCCTTTTTTTCTTTCTACTTACATCATTTTTATTTTTTTTTTAAAGAATCAGGGCACAGAAAGGCCGCAGATTCCCTGGAACTTCTTTGGAATTGACACATCTCTTATACATCAAATAAACCATCCTCTTAACCCTTGTTACCACACAGAAAACCTGTGACATGCTGTAAACGGGAACATACATTAAGGAAATTAAGTTCTGCAACCAGGCACAAATTGCCATAGAAATTAATCCATTTTAAAAGAGTTAAGGCAAAATGCTCAGAACAAAAATAATAAGATGATGTATCTTTTAGTTAAAAAATGGCAACATAATTTGAAGCAGAGTCCAGACTTGAGATCAGGAGAACAGACTGAACACTACTGCGCATTTATTATCCTATATTCAATAGACTACTCTGGTGTTTCAATGTTGCTTGGGCATATACTACCAGAGCTCTCTGATACCCTCCTTTTCTCCAAAATCTTAAATAGCCATCTAAATCTTACCTTAAGCCAATATATTACCCTTTAATACAAAAAGCTTTAGGTATGGTTTTTCACCTATTGCCAGCTTACTATGTATACAGACTCATTATCATTTTGGAGTGGTTGCTTTTGATTCACAGGAGCTTTTTGCAAAGTTTTCTATGCTTTGAAATACTTAAGTGCCATTTTATTTTATCTTGGGATGTCCAAAACACTAATTCAATTCCATTAGCAACATGGTCATTCTCCTGCATGAAAAGTTGCATACATATTTAGGGATGATTACTGGAATTTTTTAAGCTCTATTGAGACAGATATTCGTTAACTTGCAGAGCAGCCTTGCAAAGCAGATGTAGGAAGTAATAATCCCTCCCCACCATTCCCACTGCTCATATAAGTAAAAGAAAATGATATTTCAAGGTCAGACTGTGGAAGGAGGACTCTCTCTCCTTGTGGAAGAAGAGGTGCAGTCAGCAAAGCCAACCTTTTCAAACCCCTTTAAGAAATGGCAGCACGAGATACATTCAGGAAGACAAACCAGGCCACTCCTAACATTAAAGGATGCTGAGGAATGATACACACTAATGCTCCCATCATCTTTTTCTCACCAAGCTTAAAGTCTGAGGCTAGAAACACTGAGAAGGACAGACGACCAAATCTTTATCAGCATTTAAATTTGCATGTCCTCCCTGATCTCTGGGAGAAAGGAGGCAGCTCTGCCTTGTGATTTGAAAGAAGGAAATGGAATCTTGCTTTCTACCAGCTATCTTTCAGAAAAACCCATCCACTGCTTTTCAGTTCACCCTCCTCCTTATAAACTAAGCATCAGCATTTTTGTTCCCATTCCAAAGCAATGTCATGCACCAATACAAGACATATAGCAGGAGAACCTGTAAAATAATCACCTTAGTTCTTGTATTTAATTCCTTGTGTTATAATATACAGAATGGGGATTTTACTCTTCCTTCCATACTTGTTTCCATTTAATATATGTTTGTGAAGATGACTGGTTTTTACAAAGGTATCACAGAATACATGGTACAGATATACAAAAATCACAGATATTTTCACATTCTCTCCCATTGTTCATTCATTAACCTGTTTGGCTACTAAATGAATTGCCATGACAAGACTGAGTTCTACGGTTTTTTTAATAACCTGGCTTTGGGAACTAGGTATAAGTCACCCTCACTGCTGAAGAAATTCAAAAGTCGGGCTCAGCTCATACTGACAACACAACAAAGGAATACCTGTTCATTCATAAATTTTTACTACAGACGAGAGCAATGAAGAGTATTTCTACTTGTGCAAGCAGAGGGCAGTGTAACGCAGATTTTCAGACAGGTCTATTAAAAAGAGAAATAAAAAGCTCAGAAAAGAACTGGTAATCTCGGTTCAGGCTGTATTTCATTTTTCCTTATTGCTGCACCCTTTTCATTGCTCACTTCATAGTTATTTCAAGGCATTAAAAAAAATGTAGAGAGGAGGACTCCCAACAACCGTTAAACCCAGCGAGCTGCAACAGGCATGATACAGTGTCCCATATCTACACCTCTCTTTTTTCCTCTTTTCTCCTTGGCCACACTGTTCCCAGGAAAAACAAACCCTTAAAACATTCACCTGTCTACAAGAAAAAACAACAGTGTGTCTCCAAACCATGTGATCAACAAACAACAAGCCTTTCGAGGTCCGCTGAAAACAAACACTCTTGGGCACGTTTGCACAAATCCCAGGGGTAGAAAGCCGAACCAATTTCACACGCAGCCACCCACCGCACTCACGCCAGCCCACGCTCGGGCTTGGAGGAAACCGAGTCGCACCAACACACCTCTAACCCCAACAAAACTTCCAGCGCGGGGCTAGAGACAGCGTTGGAGCCAGCGCGCTTCTCCGAGGAGCTGGGAGAAGCAGAACCCGCGGCTGGGACAGCCTGCTGAGCTTACATGAGCACGTCGGGGTCGGGTCCGGGTCAGTCGAGAGGCGCGGGGCCCGGCTCGGCTCTGCCCCCCATGGTGCTGCCGCTGCCCGCGGTGCTGAGTCGCCGCTCAGCGCGGCCGGACGGGGCGGGCTCTGTCCGCGGTGCTGCTGCTGCTGTTCCTGCTGCTGC
>VYZU01058915.1:12124-37056 GCA_013401355.1 Ceyx cyanopectus
CTGTCTGCTCTGCCTAGGTGGCTGCTGTGAGTCCAGGTGAGCCCAGGAGTGCTGCTAGTCACTGAGGCTGTGATTAATCTCTCTAATTAGCAGCTGTGGGTGAGTTCAGGTTTTGCATTGCCACTTAATTCCCTTTCCATCTTCTGCCATGACCTCCCTGTAGTGTGAGTGTGGAGTCACCCCAGCTGCCTGCTCTGGCTCCACACTGAGTTTTCTCTGATTATTTCTCCCTCTTGGGCTTTCACCCCTGCCCAGCAATTCCCCATGGAAAACTTGAGTTTAAGAAATCCAAGAAGAAATGAAGCTACTGCCATGATGTTTACAGATGTCTGCCTCAAGTCAAACGTGTCCATGCATTAGATGCAAGCAGAAATAGATGAAAAACTACAGTATTTCGTTTATTTAAATGTTTGATAGTGAAACTCCTCTGCAAAACTCATTTTCTGTTTCTCTTAAATGCCTATCAAGTATTTTTGTGAAAGGAGTGTACTTTCTGGAACATGTACAGAGTGAATAAATGATATTTACCTTGCAAGTGTATAATTTTAATTAGTGTACTAGCAGGAACCTTTTGAATATGAGAAATAATCATGTTGCAAATTTTAAGGCTATCAAAACCGTGTTTTCTTTTGCCTTTCATCTGATATATCTTGATTTCTTTTTTTTATAGGAAAAAAAGTGATTTCATGCTTAAGATGCACACATCAACTATGGGAGAAAGGTTTTGCCCTTGGTTTACACGATGCAATTCAGCCATTCAAACATCAATCTCTCAGAACCCATCAGCATCAAAGCCATGAAAGCAAACAGGAGGCTCTTCCATCTTTCTCCTGGAAAGCCATCAAAGAACCTCTGACCCACGACAAGTCTCTTGAGTGATCTGCCTGGGTGAGTGATGCTGGGGACAAAGCTGCTTGCGTGAAAATAACAGCAAAATTCCAAGTATAGTGGCAAGAGCTAGTGGATTTGGAGTGTGGAGCACAGGAGCTTTGCTTCCAGCCCCTCCACCTGAAGTGAGCAGATCCCAAATGCCTTGGGTGAACTTGGATGGCTTCTCGGGCTCCTAGAGCACGGAGGCATCTGTGTCTCCAGAGCTGCTTTCCCACCCTGCTGCTTATTGAGATTCCCCCTGTACCTTCCAGCAAGAACAGGCTGAGGAAGGAGGCAGCAGCCAATTTGTATTTTGAATAGAGAAGCCAATTTCTATTATTCAGCCTCTGAAATGTGAATGCTGCATTATGGGATGAGTTCAGCTCTCAGCTGTGGGAAGAGAAGATGGATGTTTGTCCCTAATACGTACAGTAAGTGACTGATTGGCAGCACCACTTGATTCCTCTTTACTTCTCATTTTCTTGCCACCTCTGATTCCAATTATTCTGCCATCGTTCAAAGGGTGGCTGGAAACACAGACAGGTGGAAGGGAAAACAAAGTTCATTTAGCATCCAGCTTTGGAAATAAATGTTAATAATGCCAATTTCAGCTGCAGCAGCTACTGCTTAACATTTCAGTGACAACACAGGAGACTGGCTTGTGGTGTGAAAGGATCCATGGGAGAAATGACACCTCTTCTTAGCAGCTCCTCAGTCCCCTTTCAGCTTACAGAGAAACACACATTTACAAGCTCCCTGACACGAAGCCCTTTTGCTACCTTGATTTTTTAGCATTTTGGGACAGGAGAAAGCCAATTTCTCATCAATTGTCTTCTCCTGTCAGCTGCTGCCAACACCCCCAATCTAATCCCTGTCCACACTAATTCCTAATTGCCTCTCCAGAAGGTCTGAGTGCTGATGGACTGCTGCAGAACTCACATTCCTATGATAATAATTCAATATATTGGAACTAGTGTGAAAAACAGAGCAAAGTGAGCTAGTGAGGGGCTAACATGGCATGAAACCTACCTCAGAACACGTTCTTGCTTTGTGTGCAGCCTGTGCCTTGCACAAAGGGATCTGGAAACAGAGTATTTCCCATTAAATAAATGCATATTTCCATCCTCACTACAGACCAAGCAAAAGCTGTTTGGAAATGAAAGACCAACCTGCCCCCCAACCCCCTGTTTTCCAAGCAAACAGTGTCATCAGAAGTAATTTTGCAGGTGTTGAGACAAAACAGTGGCAGAAAACAAAAGTTAATAGGCAC
The DNA here is from genome assembly GCA_013401355.1 of Ceyx cyanopectus. Taxonomy (NCBI): domain Eukaryota; kingdom Metazoa; phylum Chordata; class Aves; order Coraciiformes; family Alcedinidae; genus Ceyx; species Ceyx cyanopectus. Next base: position 14,265 of record VYZU01058915.1, read on the forward strand.
TCTTTCTAAATCAATAATAGAGAATTGTTTCAGTCCAGTGTCCCACGGCTTTCAGGGGGGAAAAATCACCTGTTTTGAGCTGCCAATATAATGAATAGAAGCAGGGACTGTGAGCAGTAAGCAGCAGAGCTGTTAGCAGGGGGTGACAACAGCACTTTTAACACAGACATTGATTCAAATGATAGCTTTGACTTGCAACTGCAGATTGCACCCTCATCATTTCTCACTGACAGGGCATGAAATGTTTCCACAGCCCTCCATGCTCTCCACCGAGGTGGTGCAGCATCTCCAGAAAAAAAAAAAGCTGATGAAAAAGACTGGGTTTATGGATTTATTTTGCTCCTCATGAAGACAGTGAGAGCAGCGAGCGGGTGAAACAGGAGGTGATGTGGGCAAAGGAGGAAGGAGAAGCTTTGAGCTCCAGACATTTCTTGGGAAAAAATACTGATTTTTTCCTATGAAATACTGAGGACTATCACCAATTAAATGCTATCACCATGAGCTATCCACTCCAGAGCACTCCCAGTGCTGCCACGGGCTGTGCATGCAGGAGGAAGGTGGAAAGATGCTCTGGCTACACTGGAATCTTTCTTTTACAGCTGCAGCTCTAAATTTAATTTAGAATTAATTCTCTAAATGTACTCTTTTCTACCCAGCATTGCCCAAATCATGGCAACTGGGGGAGATAAATGGAATCCATTTATAAACTCCCCAAAGATGTGAAGATGGGTTATTTTCCCCAGGTGTGGGAGCAGAGCAGTGACTGGAACACACTGGGATTTACTGAAGTTCTTAGCTGGGTGGGATGGAAAACTCCCTAGAAAGTCCATTTAGATCCACAACCCTCCAGGCTAAGGAGCAGCAGGGGATTTTATACACCCAAAAAATGACATTTAAACCAGTGCAGGTTTAAATCCCTTTTTCTCCTGGGATGTTTTCCCAAAGCCACGTGAGACTATAATACAATATAAAGAAAGAAATGTCCCCTTTTTTATTTTTTTTTTTAATCCTTCAATAGAATAAATGGATAAAGCCAGAATTTCAGTGTCCAAGCTCTGCTGGTGTGCACAGAGAGACTGGGCAAGAAGCACTGATAAGGAGAAAAACTAGAGTATGATATAGGCAATAGAACATCAGCTTAGAATAATGGGAATTTCTGGCTGTTTGAGTACTAAAACAAATTTACAGTAGGAGGGAGTGGGTAAAAAATTCTTAGTGATGAATCAAATGTATTCAGATATTTGACTACCATTAATTTCAGCCATTTTTAAGCAATAATAATAATAATAATAATAATTTAATTGTGGGAAGAGCAGCTAATTGTTTGCAAGCCTGTGAGTGGTCCATGAGGTATTTTGAAGCACTTTGTGGTTCCAGCAAGTGCTAGATTATTCTGCTTATTGACTCTCTACCTGGCAGTGAAAGTCCCTTTCCTGACACCAAATCAGTCTATATATATAGAATATATAGAGATTTTGTGATGGAGAAATTATATTTTCAGTGATGATAAGTGAAAATAACAAAGAGTATCTAGAGATGCTGGTGTTGTAGATTTTTACATATCTATTTAGATAAATAGTAATGATACATCACAATATATTTGGAATTTTCAGAGCCATCTTGAGACCTCACAAAAATGACCTTAGAGTGCTGTGGTTATGTCATAAAGAGAAAAAAACATAAGGAAATACATTTTTTTCCAGGATCTGGTATCTATTCTGCAGCACCTATCCCCCTTCTGAGTAGCCAACTCCTCCTCCTCCTTTTTTTCCTTTCAACTCTTAAATCACAGCAGGGCAGGCAGATTTAAATCTACATTTAAGAAAAAAGGTCTTCTCAATAAACATAATTTATCAGCAATTTTCTTCCTCAGTTAGGAAGGCAGCTCCTGAAGACTCCCATTTCCACTCTCTGTGTCACGCTGGATATTAACTGTAGGAAATCAGCCCGAGATGGATTATTGGGTTAGGAGAATCCATGTACAATTACTTCTTAAAAATTACAACATACTTCAAACTGTAATAACTGTGCCTCTTAACAGAAATAGAGGTTATAATCTAGCCATTAAAATTCCATAACCAACTGCTTCCAGCTATTGACGTGCACCAAACCCTGCACAAATTCCCTTTTTTTTTTTTTGCTGGGTGTTGTTTTAAATTTGCCACTTTGGGGCTCCTGCAGAGTGTAATTTCCTTGGGAAGTGACTTCATCTAAATAACACTGAGAATTCAACAGAAACAAATTGGCCCCCGTCTCAACATCATCAAAGGTTCATTTATTCCAGGGGGGAAAAGCTGAGCTGTCCCAAAGCTGGAGGCAGAAAGCAGCTCTGGAAGGGCCCCAGCAGCTGATGGATTTGCTCTGCTGCAGGCACACACACACTTATGGGGCACAACAGACAACAGAGCAGTTATTTTATATAGAATACTAAATGATCCTGAGAGGATTTCACTGCTGTACATCAGAAAAGACAAACCTGGGGAGTTTACAGTTGAAATATATTCAAATTCCCAGTATTTTGCAGGGAAAAGGTGTCTGTCTTCCCCCTGTTTTGGTAGACTTGGGAACACTTTTTTTCTAAGAAAAAAATAAAAAAAATTAAGGTTTTATTCTAAGAACATCACAGGGAAAGAAATTAATAGGAAAATTAATTTTTTTTTTGTTTAAGGAATTTTTTTTTTGGTTTGGTTTTTTGTCTGGTTTTTTTTTTGGTTGGTTTTATGTTCCTGGGTTATTTTGTTTTCTTTTCTTTCTTGAATGACACTGGTAAGCACCTCAGGAGATGATTCCTGGCTTTTCTAAGATGTCCAAGTTTATTTGGCCCATTATTGACAGGGAACCTGGAAGCCAAGTGCCCCCCACTCTATCCCTGCAGAGGGCTGAGTTGCTGTGGATACCCAGCACTGCACAGCCTCATCCCCCTGAAATAAATCAGCTCTCCAACATCTGCTTCTAGGCATCACAACCCAAAAAATATCTATTAACAGTTTCGTTTCCTAAGGAAAAAAAAATAATTTAATCTCCTTTTGCATCTCATTTGAATATGTTGCAGGAGAGGGGGAAAAAACCTCCCATGATTGACCATGAATAATTTTGAGCTCTTACTTGGGATGTTATCTCCCCTAAATCTGAGTTTTTTTATCCCCTCCTCCTTATGCAAACTCCCTTTGACACAGATGCACTCATGGAACATTCATCTGGAACAGGTGATGTACATTTAATTTTTTGCTCTATATTTCACTTGCTCTCCTGCTGCAAGGATTNGTGTCCAAGCTCTGCTGGTGTGCACAGAGAGACTGGGCAAGAAGCACTGATAAGGAGAAAAACTAGAGTATGATATAGGCAATAGAACATCAGCTTAGAATAATGGGAATTTCTGGCTGTTTGAGTACTAAAACAAATTTACAGTAGGAGGGAGTGGGTAAAAAATTCTTAGTGATGAATCAAATGTATTCAGATATTTGACTACCATTAATTTCAGCCATTTTTAAGCAATAATAATAATAATAATAATAATTTAATTGTGGGAAGAGCAGCTAATTGTTTGCAAGCCTGTGAGTGGTCCATGAGGTATTTTGAAGCACTTTGTGGTTCCAGCAAGTGCTAGATTATTCTGCTTATTGACTCTCTACCTGGCAGTGAAAGTCCCTTTCCTGACACCAAATCAGTCTATATATATAGAATATATAGAGATTTTGTGATGGAGAAATTATATTTTCAGTGATGATAAGTGAAAATAACAAAGAGTATCTAGAGATGCTGGTGTTGTAGATTTTTACATATCTATTTAGATAAATAGTAATGATACATCACAATATATTTGGAATTTTCAGAGCCATCTTGAGACCTCACAAAAATGACCTTAGAGTGCTGTGGTTATGTCATAAAGAGAAAAAAACATAAGGAAATACATTTTTTTCCAGGATCTGGTATCTATTCTGCAGCACCTATCCCCCTTCTGAGTAGCCAACTCCTCCTCCTCCTTTTTTTCCTTTCAACTCTTAAATCACAGCAGGGCAGGCAGATTTAAATCTACATTTAAGAAAAAAGGTCTTCTCAATAAACATAATTTATCAGCAATTTTCTTCCTCAGTTAGGAAGGCAGCTCCTGAAGACTCCCATTTCCACTCTCTGTGTCACGCTGGATATTAACTGTAGGAAATCAGCCCGAGATGGATTATTGGGTTAGGAGAATCCATGTACAATTACTTCTTAAAAATTACAACATACTTCAAACTGTAATAACTGTGCCTCTTAACAGAAATAGAGGTTATAATCTAGCCATTAAAATTCCATAACCAACTGCTTCCAGCTATTGACGTGCACCAAACCCTGCACAAATTCCCTTTTTTTTTTTTTGCTGGGTGTTGTTTTAAATTTGCCACTTTGGGGCTCCTGCAGAGTGTAATTTCCTTGGGAAGTGACTTCATCTAAATAACACTGAGAATTCAACAGAAACAAATTGGCCCCCGTCTCAACATCATCAAAGGTTCATTTATTCCAGGGGGGAAAAGCTGAGCTGTCCCAAAGCTGGAGGCAGAAAGCAGCTCTGGAAGGGCCCCAGCAGCTGATGGATTTGCTCTGCTGCAGGCACACACACACTTATGGGGCACAACAGACAACAGAGCAGTTATTTTATATAGAATACTAAATGATCCTGAGAGGATTTCACTGCTGTACATCAGAAAAGACAAACCTGGGGAGTTTACAGTTGAAATATATTCAAATTCCCAGTATTTTGCAGGGAAAAGGTGTCTGTCTTCCCCCTGTTTTGGTAGACTTGGGAACACTTTTTTTCTAAGAAAAAAATAAAAAAAATTAAGGTTTTATTCTAAGAACATCACAGGGAAAGAAATTAATAGGAAAATTAATTTTTTTTTTGTTTAAGGAATTTTTTTTTTGGTTTGGTTTTTTGTCTGGTTTTTTTTTTGGTTGGTTTTATGTTCCTGGGTTATTTTGTTTTCTTTTCTTTCTTGAATGACACTGGTAAGCACCTCAGGAGATGATTCCTGGCTTTTCTAAGATGTCCAAGTTTATTTGGCCCATTATTGACAGGGAACCTGGAAGCCAAGTGCCCCCCACTCTATCCCTGCAGAGGGCTGAGTTGCTGTGGATACCCAGCACTGCACAGCCTCATCCCCCTGAAATAAATCAGCTCTCCAACATCTGCTTCTAGGCATCACAACCCAAAAAATATCTATTAACAGTTTCGTTTCCTAAGGAAAAAAAAATAATTTAATCTCCTTTTGCATCTCATTTGAATATGTTGCAGGAGAGGGGGAAAAAACCTCCCATGATTGACCATGAATAATTTTGAGCTCTTATTTGGGATGTTATCTCCCCTAAATCTGAGTTTTTTTATCCCCTCCTCCTTATGCAAACTCCCTTTGACACAGATGCACTCATGGAACATTCATCTGGAACAGGTGATGTACATTTAATTTTTTGCTCTATATTTCACTTGCTCTCCTGCTGCAAGGATTACCTTGGCAAGAACCTGGACCTGGTCACTGCTGTAATTTCTTGAACAGGTCACCTATTAACCTCCTAGTTATTATTCTAGAGAAGAAGGAGGCTTCATTTATTAAAAAACAAAATAACCAACCCCCCAGAACTCATGAATAAACCCCTGGTTTGCTATTGTCATTTGCAGTTCTTTCCCAGATTAAAACAGACATAGGTTGATTGCTAATTTTTCTTCTAATTATTTATTGGGCTATTTGTTTATTTCTTTATTGTGTGAGGTTTGAAAGATTGGATAATTTTGTGGTTCAAGTAGCAGATTAAAGCTTGGCATATATGGAATTTATGCTCATGTAACCTGTAAAAAAACCTTGAATTCCTTCAAACAAACATCTGAAGGTATTTGATTAGCACTGATTTCAGAGACAGTCATATACATTTAATATTTGATTACCACTGATTTCAGTGACACTTAATCAGTCATATACATCTAAGAGTTTCTGCAGAAGTTAATTAACTTTATTGTGAGGTTTATGAAACTTTTTCTAATCAGGAATGTCTGGAGAACCTGGAGGACAGAGACTTTTAGATTATTTCTTTTCACTAATCCCATTGTAAAGGCATTTTTGGCTCAGAGAGGCTTCTAGATAGTCTGGTAATAAAATTTTTATTAAGACCCTTTCCTATTTTAGTTCTGAAGAGCAGATTATTTGGGTTCTTCAGAAGTCTTGAGGAGCAAGAGTTGTGCTGAGACCATCAGGATACCAGCAGGCTGACAGTTCTAGCCATAATGATAATTAGCTTTTGCCCTAAACCTGCAGATAAACTTGATTTTCACCAGTTTACAGAGTCTTATAAAGGATGGTCTTGAAAGTTGATGCTTTTTTGAGTGCAAACTTGAGGGTCTTGGTCTAGGTTTAATCATAATGAACATTACCTGAGGCCAAAGGTAAGTGATGCTCACTGTTTGCTATTTTTTGGGTCATCCATGGCTTCCAAAGTGGATTCTTCTGGGCCAAATGGTCTGGAATCTTGTGCAAAGTCTGGGATTAAAGCAAGCTAAGGAAGTTTTGTCTTCTGCACCAACACATTTCCACCAAAAACTCAGTTTTCTTGCACTTTTTGTTTGCTTGTTTGAAAAGCTAAGCAGAGCCAAGTCTCCCAGGACATCCCCAGTCAAGTTTCAGTTTCTTTTCCATTTTCATACAAGTAACTTTGAACAGACTAAAATAAATACCTAAGAGGAACAGGGGTGAGGAGGCTGTTCAACCTTTGCTCTGGAATTATAAAAATGATGAGATGAAGAATAAATGCTGTAGGTTTTCCATTTTACAACAACACCAATCCAGTGGAAGGGAGTGAAAGGGGGAAATCAGGAAGCTCTTCTCAGCCTGGTTGTTGCCAACACTGTGATTTTAGACATTTTTACCTCTCCTTTTGAAATGAAATGGATTCTGATCCAGTGTAGCACTCAGGAAATGTGAGATGAATGCATCTGACAGCAGCAGAAAGCAGAGTGAAGAGGCATGATGCAGGCTCCATGAGAAAGCTCAGCCAGTGCATGTGAATGTGATCTTTCCACTTCTATTATTACCTCCAGCCCCTCCAAATGCCAGCTGTGTCATGTGTATTTTTTAAGCTCTTTTTGCAGGGAGAACAAGTGAGGCCACCACAGGAGGAGGAGGTGAAAGGTTAGGCTGAGTTCAAATAAAGTGGTTTTGTGTTTTGCTGCTTTACCCAACCTGTAGTCTGCAGTATATTGGAAAACTAGTGGGAAATTAAATAGCAAATGCCTATCTATTTTAAAAAGAATAAGAAGTAAAAACCAGAGTGCAAATTGCCTACTCTTTACAGAGCTTTCCCTCTAAACAGGCATCATAATTAGGAAGATTTTTTTGGTAGGGAAGTGCATTTATGATTGTCATTTATTATTGTGACTTTATATTCTTAATTTGCTTTCATTTGTCTTCTTTTTACATCTTTTTTTTCCTCTTTTTGCCCATTCCACAGCTTCACTGATCTCCTGACTGGAAACTTCAGCCTAAATCTGTTCATAGTCAGTTCATTCCCAATTTTTCTCATGCCAATGTTGTCCTCAAACTCAGCAGCCCTTCTGTTTACCCCATGATGTATTTATAGGCAGCAATCATCCCTCTCCTCAGCCCTGTTTGGCTAAACTACACGACCTGTGTTCTTCTCATCTCCTCTTGTAATGACATTACCTCTCTGAATAATAGCTACAGAATTAAGACCTCATTCCAGATGCAAAGCAAGTGACACAGCAGATCCTTTGGAAAACAAGCTGCTCCAAGCCCTGCCTGGGAGTGACTTTTGGCCAAGCTCTTCCAACCAGCCTTGGGAGAAATGGGTGGTTCTGTTCCATGGGTTAGATGTAGGGAGGCTCTGTCTGGAAACTGCACAGGAGCAAAGCACAGAACAGTCATTTTCAGCACAGCCAACCTCCAAAATCCAGATTATTTCTAGAAAGAGTCAGTTTATAGAGGGAAAAAAAGAAAGAAAAGTGTTTTTAGAGACCATCAGGACCTCGAGGGTTGACCTTTCCCTGCCTCCTCAGTCCCTGGGAGCATCCAAGCTGGCAGAGGCAGCAGCACCTTGATGATGGATTTATTTACCTGGGGGAATGCAGATGAATATCCAGCAATTCAGCCCTGAAGTCTTTCTGCACTCAGCTCATAATAAGGAATGACTCATTTGATTTCTATTTAAATGCTTTGGTGCTTAAAACCACAGCTAAGTGGGAGAACAAGAGGGAATATTCTCCTGTGCTCTCACCAAGCAGAAACAGGAATTGGAGGGTAGTTTTCAGGTTGTTTTTCTATACATTTTTTGCTATTCAGCAGCAAAGCCTCCCAGATAATAGGTGACAAGGGCTAGTCTATTATCCACTCTTACTGAATGCAGTCCAACTGGAGGTGTAAATTGCTTGGAAGCAGAGAAAGTCAGGCAAAGACAGGAGCTAACACTGCTGGGCTGAGGTGCAGGTTCACAGAACAAAGCTGGGCTTTAAATCCACATCACTCCTTCATTCTTTACACTCACAGCTCCTGCAACTGTGGAGTTCATGCCCAGAAAAAAACAGAAGCAGGCACAGGGATGGAAAAGGAGTTCTTTCTCCTCCTAGCTAAAAACTCAGACTGCATGGGAGAAAACACTGCTTTTCACACCAACTCAGGGGGTGATCAGGTTGATTGTAGTCCCCTTCTGGAATACCACTTATATATATATATTCATATACATATACAAATATTTAATATATATTTATTAATATATATTTAATATTATCTATAAAATATATAATATATATCTTTCTGTTGGAGAAGTTATTGGATACAGTTCCTTCCACTCTCAAAATTTTGGAATTAAATTAGCAATGTTATTGCATTTAATCTAAATTGAGATCTTTAGCTGGGTCCATCTTAATACTTTTGAAAGCAACCTGAATTGTGTTGTTCCTTCTCAGGACAGGTGGAATTGAGGAGGAAGTGTCTAAATATGGGTTGTAGGGGGAAAACTTCACTGCTAGCTCCTTTTTCTTGTTTTAAATGATGGCTCTTTGCAAAAAACCTGTCAAGAGAGAAATGAACACTACCAGTTTTGATTATGTTCCTGCTCAGATTTCACTGGGGACTAAAGACTTTGGGATTTATCTCTTTATAAGCTACCAGCTGTGTGCAAAAGAAGCTGGGCTGAGGAATGGGTGTGTGCAAGGGAACTGGATGCAACCTGAAAACGATCTTTAACTACCTGACACCCTCCAGATGGAGCATTATTTGTATTTCTTTGCTTGGGCTGAGCTAGAAGAGAGGGAGCCTCAGCCTGCAGGAGACACCCTCTAGACCCACAGGCCCTGAGTTCTGCTACTGGTGCCACTTCATCTGGCTGGAAATCAAACTGAAATCTTTGAGATGAGCAAAATGTGACTTTCCAAGCCTTGAGCTGACCATCAATGGAGCAGGATGAGGCCACTCAGCAGCTTGCCAAGGCTCCTCCCATCTCCTTTTGGCAGTGCCAGTGAAAAGCCCCAGATGCCAGGCTGGAAACCCCCTCCATCCCTGCTTTCCTCTGTTGTTCCTGCAGCTGTGCTGGCAGCAGCTGCTCCTCACCTATTCACCAGGGCACAGAAGCCTCTTCATTCCTTGCTGGAGCTTTGGGTGAAGCCTGGGGACTGTGCCTCTGCCTCTTCCTTGGGACTGAGATGCCTTCAGTGCTCAGAGAAAGCCTTTTGTGCTGACTTGCTGAAGCTGAAGCATAGGGCAGCTATTGAGAGAAGCACAAGAACACCTTCATCTTGTCCTGCTCTGGGCTTGCAGGATGAAAAATCCCTAAGCCCTCCACGAGGAAGCAATTGCACAGTCCTCACTGCATCCCATTACAGGGCATCCTGTCTCTCTGGGATTATCTGAATTGAATAAACAACTACACTATAAGAAAAAAACAAACTATGCACTGGCAAGATGCTGAGAAAAACCCTCCTGTGTGGTTTCCAAAGAGGAGGGGGAGCTGGGAGGAGAGGAAAGCAGTGTACACAGCACACACTGATTGAAGGCAGAGCCAAGCAATGGAAGGTCTCAGGCAAATCCAGTTTCTAAAGAAAGGTGAAACAGAAAACCAGCCCCAAATGAAAAGGAGATTTCCATGCTGGCTGATCATGAACAGAAAGAGCTGAAAATACAACACTCAGCCTGCAACAAGGGTATTCACTAACAAACCCAGAAGGAATATTTTAGGAGAAAATTTGACCCAGGAGTCTCTGAATCCTGGATTTACCTCTTATTAATATCCTGAGGGGTTGGAGGGAGCTCTGGAGATCAGAATCCAACCCTGTACCAGAGCAGGGCACCCACACAGGGACACATCCATTGGGTTGGGATCTCTCTAGAGAAGGAAATTCCACAGCCTCTCTCTCCATTTCTCTGCACATCTCTCCTGTACAATCATCCAGGGCTACAAAATGATGTTCCAGGATCTAGAACTGATTCATTCTCTCTGGTCTGTGCTTCTTTCAGCTGCATGAACAGGAACACCCAAGACAAAGAGGACTCTGCTCTATTTCACCTTGGGATGGTGGCAGTCATTTGAAGATGGTCTTTGGCAGAGGAGTCTTTGATCAAGTGCAAAGGCAGGAAAGCAGCAGGGAAAATGAAGCTGGGATAATGATAACCAAATTGGCTTTAATCATTTTATTACTCTATAAGACAATAAAGGCCAGACACCTTTTGCAGAGGGTCAGAAATGAGACACTGACAAGTGATTCATGGGGGATAATTAAAAGCAGAGCTCGTTCCTCTGGTGCAAATGCCTCTCTTCCCTGTTAGAGGTTCCTATTCCCAGCATAAATAATAATAAAATAGGAGAGGGAAGGAACATCCCTCTAACATCAAGGTATTGAAATGAGGAATGCTCCACAATCAACAAAGTGCCAGTGGAAGGAACACCTCCTAAAATATATGGCACTTTGCACTGATGGAAAGAAGGAGCAAGACAAAAAAGCACACAGAAAAAGAAGGGGATTTCTAGAATAATTCCTGCAATAATCCATATTATTCTCCTCGTGTCTTTGTCATCCTTGGGGAACAGCTAGCCATGAGCAAAATGTTTTTTAGCAGCAGTAAGTTCAACATCTCTCCATCCCTCAGCACATTTGGGAAAGCTAAATGATGCTGAGATTGAAGGCACGGGAAGAAGGGGGGAGAGGGCAGTTGTGTGACTTCAGGAGAGGAAATATTTGGAACACTGGAGTGTTTAGTTGGGTTATTTTCCAATTATTGACTTGTTTCAATGCATGTTTTCAATTCCAAACTGACACGAATGTAAACATTAAAAAGGATGACATCACTCCTAAATTAAATAGAGACAATAATTTCTGTTCAAACCTCCAGACAAGCAGATTTTTGGTGCCATTTACCCAGCAAATAAAGGCAGCTCCTCATTTCCCCCCCCCCCCTCAGTCTTAGTGCCAGGATCTCAGAGTGCACAGCTCCTGCTGCTAGCAGAGCTAATAGTTTTCTTGCAGGAAGGCCAAAGGAGAAGCCACCTCAGCCCTCCACACTCCTTTTTTCCTGCTAGACAAAAGCATCACTTTGTTCAGCTGCTGAAAGCCTCCCCTCAATAGCCAAGGCACTGTGGGAAGTGCAAATCTGCACGCTGCTGCCTCAGCCTAATGCTCTAAATCCCTCACATTAAGTACAGCAGTAGCAACTAAACAAATATCCACCCAGATGTCAGGCCACTCTGCTGAGCAGTTGCATTCCATTTCCAACAGCAAAGAGCAGTCCCCGGGCTGCTTGGTGTGGCAGGTGTCTACGGATTTAAATACTGGTCAGTTTTAAGTGGAACACGTGTATTTAACTTCCCCAGCATGTCTAAAGCTTTTAAAGCCCATCACACTGATGCTAAAATAATAAGGGCCAGCAGCCTGGAGATATGATTGCTTTTTTATTGCTCAGTTTGTGCCTGGAACTCATTTTCATTCCAAAGGTTATGGCTTTTAAAGCAGCTCTACTTCTATTTCCATCCCCCAGCCTGAAGCTGAATGAAGAAGGGCCGTGAGGGAGAGCTGCAAACGTCTGCTAGCATGGCAATCCACCCTCTGATCCCTCTCCTTTCTGTGTGCTTGCTCCCAGCCCCTCTCCCCAGCACACACAGTGGGGCTCACTGCAGCAGGAGCTGGCAGGAGCTGCCAGATGGACGGGTGAGAGTCTTCAAGGTAACAACAGAGCTAAAACGCAGGCAAAAAGCAGAGGGAAAACATGCAATTACTGAGCGCTGCTGCCTTCTCCTTGCTTCTGAAGTTCAATGTCAGAGGAGGGGGGGGTTGCCTACCCATTGCCACAGGAGTACTGAAGCACAGGAGAGGCAGCAGAGAGCAGGCTGAGGGATTTTACAGCAGCCAGCAGCATCACTCAGCTGCAGGTATCTTAGGTATCCATGAAATGAACTTACAGGACCAGGGCAGTGGGCTGAAGTTGCTCCAGGGGAGGTCCAGGTTGGCTAGGAGGAAAAATGTCTTTCCTGAGAGAGTGGGGAGGCCTTGGAACAGCTGCCCAGGGAGGGGGGAGTGACCTGAGGGGCTCAAACCCATCTGGATGTGGCACTGCAGGACTGGGTTTAGTGCTCCTGAGAATGTTTAGCAGACAGTTGGACTTGGTGGTTTGGAAGGTTATTTCCAATCTTCACGATTCTCTGAGTGAGATAAGAGTTAAATATCTTTTAGATGGACACTTAATGCTGAAATGTTGGGAAAGGTACTGAGAAGAAATCAATAGCCTAGTCATCACTGCCTTTTTTTTTATGCAAAAGCTCATGTCTTTAAAATCCACTTCAAAGGGCCGTTCCTTCAATAAACTCCATCTAAATTGCTTGAACCTCCCAACAGGACACAGACATTTTTAAACCTTTTATGTCTACTTTGCATCTTTCTTATCAAATTCAGAATAAATCTTGCACTGTAGGGGAACAGTTATGATTAGAATCCTAACACTGAATCCTTCCTTTTGTACAAACAAGACAACAAACCCTGGAGCAAATCTGTGTCACATTTACACTGGTGGGACAGAAAGGTTTCTAACAGATGTGACTCTTTTCAACAACTTTGTCCAAGTAGAATCAGGAACAGAGAGGCATAAAAAGAGCTGAGGGATGGCAAAGATGTATGGAAATACTTGTAAATGCTCTAAGCCAAAGGAGCTTATTGATTATTGGAAAAGAACAATGTGTAAGTGGATTGCAAAGGATGGTTTTGCAGCAGAGCCAGTGAAGAAATCTACAGAATGGTGTGAAGAGAAAATTAAAGTTCATTTGTTTGAGGAATTCTGGTTCTTGTGCTAAGTGTAACTCCTGTTATCTATTTGCTTTATTCTTTCCTCTGCCTTCAGCAATAAATCCTTACCTCAAGCTGGTCTGAAAGCACCTTCTGGTGCAGACTGGGGCAGCTCTGGCACTGTTTCAGGGGAACAAGAACTGGGGAGACAAATCTGTTCAGGTATCATGAGCCTCATGGGGGAGAGATCAGACCCAGCTAACCTGGGAGCGTGGGAACCACCAAGTTCTCAAAATGTGGAAGTTTCTAAAATCTCCTTCAATTCATTTCCAGTGAGTTGTGTATTTGAAGAGCTGTTGTAGGATAGCAGGGGCAGAGAGAAGAGGGTGGGTATTTTACTGCACAGAATCCAGTGGAACTGTAAGAAAAGAGAGAGAGAAAGATACCATCAAATATCCAGGATGATTTCTATGCCAGCAGAAGTTAAGGAGACAGAGTCTGAACAACTTCTCCCACTTGCTATTCCAAGAAGTGCTGAAGTGCTGCACGAGTCAAGGTGAAGCACCTGGGAGGAAATCTGTGTGGGCACCGGATGCTTCTGTAGCAGGGAAGATGTTTCTACCCTGAAGCTTTGCTACAAAACCACTTTTTTTTTACTTTCCTTTTCTCCAATTCCCCACTTTTTTGAGATGAAATGCCTTTTATTTCACCTGCTACCAATTATTTACCATCTACTTCACTTTGCAGTTCAGATCTACCTGCCAAAGATGATGGGCTCAGGGATTATGAGCAGCACAGGCTCTGGGGTTCATTTAACTACTCCTGGGTTTCTTTGATGTGGAGACATCTGAGCAAATGACTCTGAGTTTGAGTGAGTGGAGGATTAGTCAATGCATTCCACAGGATGGAGATTTGAGGAGATTCACCCTCAAGTAAACACATTTATCCACATTAATCACATTAAACTCTATTGATGGCATTGATTGGGCTGCACTGACCACAGTGGAAGGCTAAATAGGCAGCTCAGCTGGAAATAGAGATATTTTCTAATCAAGACATGGATGGAATTCATCCCACCCCCCAGCTCTCCACCACACAGTGAGCTTTCCAATAGTCTTGTTTAACAGCAGAATGGAAGTGTTTATTGAAATGGATTTCAAGTGCTTTGCATAGCTAAGCCCCAAGACAAATTGGAGCTTAGTATCACAGAAATGATATTAACAAATTCTGCCCAGGAATAGCCAATCCCTGCTTAAAGCTAATTCTCATTCTTCACGAGAGACTTGCACACTTTCTTTTATGACCTGCTGAAAAAGTGCCATTATTTAACAATGAAACCCTGAATGGCCAGTGTAAAAGAAAAACCAAACCCCACAGCAACACAAACAAAAATACAGAGCCCTCTTAGGATGCATCCAGAATTCACTTACAGCACTGCAATGAATAATTGATTTGCTTCATAACCACAAAGGGACTGAATAAAGTTTTCATCAGGAAAACTACAAATAAATGGAGCCACTTCCTTGGGGTCTCAACTGCTCATTGCAGCAAGTCCCTCTGCTCCTTACTCAGCACGGGAGGTTGGGAAAAGTCCATTTATTTGTGTGTGCATCCTCACCTAACACTCCTCCAAAGGATGCTCTTGCTCAACTGCAGTCCCTTGGGGGAAAAAAAGTCAGCTGTCTGCTAAAATTGCTGTTATCTACCAAAGGAATATATCTATTCACCCTGAAATTAGTTTATATTGATAATATTATTATTTGATAATATTTTATTATTTGATAATATGGCAAAATCATGACCTATGATTGGAGTCTGGAGGTGGTCTTGAAATCATGGCTTGAAATGCAGAGACTGTTCTGTATATAACTCAGAAATCCATGGCAATATCAATTAGAAAACCCAACTTCTTATTTTCTAATTGCATAATGTCACAAGTTAAATCTTTTCTGTCTTTCTATCACAAATATTTGTTACTACATTTGTGATTTTGTGCAAATCACTTGACTTTTGGGTCTTTTTTCATCTACCACCCTGCCTAAAGACTGTCCTCAGATGCTTCTCTGTGTAAAGAGGCCACAAAGTTCCCTACCTCATTATGTGACTAAGATTTGTAGCTCCCACTGTGACAGAGCTATGAAGATGTATTTCTCTTTAGAATCCTAGCAGAATGTAGTGTATTCAAACCACTGATGAGATGTGCTTTTCCAAATTCCCTTTTCTCCCTGGCATGGCACATCCAAGAACAGCCCCTGCTGAGAATTACTGGCATCATCCTGGCAGAGATGACATTCAATTGACATTGGACCTGTTTAACTTTTAAATATCTTGGCTAAAGATCCAGTAAAAAAAAAAAAAAAAGGTAATTTTGATGACTTTCTGGATGTTAGAAAAATGAGAACCAATCCCTGTGTCAACTACTAAAGAGCAAAAAAGTATTTTCCCCCCCAGCTATGATACTGGCTTTAGAAGATGTCCCTGTGCAAAGCCACATGTGAAACATGGAATATGGGTTAAAAAACCCTCAATACTGATATTAATATTCATGGCCAAGGCAGAGTTGGTGATTCAGAGTGCAGCCCATTCTCTACCCAAAGACATTTCCCTTCTCCTGTCTCCAATTTGAGTCAGTCTTTATCTGTCCATCTGCAATGCATTTCTGCTCCATTAAGTTAAAATACACAATCATCAAGATAATGCAACTAAATTATTGCATTAACATTCTGGGCATTGACAAACTCAGCCCGAGGAAAAGACAGAAGCTATTTTACCTGGAAATGTGTCATTTCAAAAGCAGAATAATCTCTTTCAAAGTGGTTGAAAAGCACTTGAAAAAGGCAATTAATACTCTTCATAAATACTACCCTGACATGTTTTGCTTTTGTGTTTATCTCAACACTCAATCTGGAGGAAAATAGAATAGAAAGAACCAAAACTGATCAGCTCCTTCAGCTGTCTGACCACTTGTGGGCTGACCAAACACACTCTGAGTGGCACAGGGCCACCTCCACAGGACAGTTAGTTTACAACCTGCATTCATTTGCAAGGATTCAGCACGATTTCTTGTGCCCCCTTTATCTTGCTCTAAAATCTTGTCTGCTTTTCCTTCACTGTGCAGTTTTATTTAGCTCCAAGCTGTAGCACGTTGGGGGTTTACCTGCAGTTGCTGATCAGTGCCAAATTGGTATCAAATCATCAGCTTCTNTTATCTACCAAAGGAATATATCTATTCACCCTGAAATTATTTGATAATATGATATTGATAATATTATTATTTGATAATCTTTTATTATTTGATAATATGGCAAAATCATGACCTATGATTGGAGTTTGGAGGTGGTCTCGAAATCATGGCTTGAAATGCAGTGACTGTTCTGTATATAACTCAGAAATCCATGGCAATATCAATTAGAAAACCCAACTTCTTATTTTCTAATTGCATAATGTCACAAGTTAAATCTTTTCTGTCGTTCTATCACAAATATTTGTTACTACATTTGTGATTTTGTGCAAATCACTTGACTTTTGGGTCTTTTTTCATCTACCACCCTGCCTAAAGACTGTCCTCAGATGCTTCTCTGTGTAAAGAGGCCACAAAGTTCCCTACCTCATTATGTGACTAAGATTTGTAGCTCCCACTGTGACAGAGCTATGAAGATGTATTTCTCTTTAGAATCCTAGCAGAATGTAGTGTATTCAAACCACTGATGAGATGTGCTTTTCCAAATTCCCTTTTCTCCCTGGCATGGCACATCCAAGAACAGCCCCTGCTGAGAATTACTGGCATCATCCTGGCAGAGATGACATTCAATTGACATTGGACCTGTTTAACTTTTAAATATCTTGGCTAAAGATCCAGTAAAAAAAAAAAAAAAAGGTAATTTTGATGACTTTCTGGATGTTAGAAAAATGAGAACCAATCCCTGTGTCAACTACTAAAGAGCAAAAAAGTATTTTCCCCCCCAGCTATGATACTGGCTTTAGAAGATGTCCCTGTGCAAAGCCACATGTGAAACATGGAATATGGGTTAAAAAACCCTCAATACTGATATTAATATTCATGGCCAAGGCAGAGTTGGTGATTCAGAGTGCAGCCCATTCTCTACCCAAAGACATTTCCCTTCTCCTGTCTCCAATTTGAGTCAGTCTTTATCTGTCCATCTGCAATGCATTTCTGCTCCATTAAGTTAAAATACACAATCATCAAGATAATGCAACTAAATTATTGCATTAACATTCTGGGCATTGACAAACTCAGCCCGAGGAAAAGACAGAAGCTATTTTACCTGGAAATGTGTCATTTCAAAAGCAGAATAATCTCTTTCAAAGTGGTTGAAAAGCACTTGAAAAAGGCAATTAATACTCTTCATAAATACTACCCTGACATGTTTTGCTTTTGTGTTTATCTCAACACTCAATCTGGAGGAAAATAGAATAGAAAGAACCAAAACTGATCAGCTCCTTCAGCTGTCTGACCACTTGTGGGCTGACCAAACACACTCTGAGTGGCACAGGGCCACCTCCACAGGACAGTTAGTTTACAACCTGCATTCATTTGCAAGGATTCAGCACGATTTCTTGTGCCCCCTTTATCTTGCTCTAAAATCTTGTCTGCTTTTCCTTCACTGTGCAGTTTTATTTAGCTCCAAGCTGTAGCACGTTGGGGGTTTACCTGCAGTTGCTGATCAGTGCCAAATTGGTATCAAATCATCAGCTTCTGAAACAAATGTGCTCTGGGAACAGAGAGCACTGGGGTGAACACTGATGCTCCTCCAATCCTTTTTGTTTTCCCTTTCATACCCATGTCAACCACCAAAGAGCTCCTAACAGCCAAGGTTTGCCCAAGATCCTATGAAGATCAAGGCTTCAGAGCCATTCAAAATTGAATTTTCAGGTCCTTAGTTTGCCTGTTCAAGGCAGCAAGGACAACTCATGAGTGTTCCACAAACAAACTCCGCTTTCATTGCCACAACCCTCAGAATGAGCCCTCAGAGTGCCTGATTTGTCATGGTAATTATGATTGCATCCTTGGTGCTATCACAGGGGGATAAAATAACTGCAATTTGCTGAGCAGTTATGACAGGGAAAGATGTTTCTTTAGGGCAGTGCTGAGAAAAGCTTGGTGGGCCTTGCAGATAGCAGTGCTGAAGGTAAAAACTGGTGTCTAAGGCCCTATTTCCAAGTGATTATACACATTTATGCAGCCTTTTTAAAGGCTGGAATTAAGATGTGTGCTCAGACACCCTCTAAAGCCCTGACAATAGGTGGTGGTACCCACTTTGGCTTCCTTAGTCTCCTAAATGACACCTGTACCTTCAAACTAGAGCATTTGCCAGCCTCCTACCACTGTTGTTTCCCTGAAGGTAGGGAAATAAGTGGATTTTTGGAGATGCTAGGGGATGGTGTACAGCCAGCATTTGGCTGCTGGACAGAACCAGCCAGGAGCATCCTCTGCCCAGTCAAAAAAAATCAAAATTTTAGAATGAATCTCCTAATCTTAATATGTTCATTTCTATTTGGACACAAAATAATCAGAAATCCAAAAGCCATCAACTGCCAAATCTCAAAACCAAAGCCACATCCACTTATAAAACTTATGGCTGTTTTTATATGCCACAAATAGGCTTCTTTTGCTGTCAAATGATTGAAAGAACACCTAGGAAGTTCTGTCCTGCAGAGAGAAATGTGTCAGCAATATGAAATTCTCAGATAGCCCTGATAAAATAAATATACCATTGGCATAAGGGAAGCTTTTAAGCTGTTGACATACTCTAAATGTCAGGATGTAAGAGCATGATCATTTTCTCTTAGGAAGCTGGTCTCTATTCTTGACTATATTTTTTATTATTTTATTATTCTCTTTATTCTTTTTTTATTGCTTTACAAGTCAGAGTGGGTTTTACTTCCATTTCCAGAAACTCCAACACCAATTACTGACTCAACAGCTTATTTTTAATGCACTCTTTGAAGCCAATTAGTTCTCATATTTATTGCAATGTTGTTATAATGAGAAAAGTTGATTTTGTTGGAATTAGGAGGCCTGGAGATGAAGTGTTCCAGCTGAAATACATATGCTAGTATTAAGAAAGCTGATTGCTTTGGTAAATAAAAGTGAAGCCATGGAATAATCTGCTTTATTGCAACTTTGCTCAGTCTCAGATATTCGATTCATTTGATGGTGTTTTCCATGGTAAAAAAAAGAGAATGAAATACCATGAGAAAATGATGGAGGTGAAAATAAAATTAATAGAATCACCCTGAGCTTCACAAGTATTTCTAACCATGGCACCTGACTGCAGCATATTTGCAAAGCCAAAAGAAAAGGGCATTTATTACAAGTCCAGACCACACATCATTGATTCAGTCTCCAGAATGGGAGGAGCTCAGCATGAGGCTTAGTTCACAAGCCAGTGCACCTAAAAGAGATTTTTTCCTGCTTACAGCAACACAAAAGGAGTCTGGGATTGGCAGGAGCAGCTCTGGGAATGGCAGGAGCAGCTCTGAGTATTGCTGGGGGTGGAAATGCAAATAGCAAGTTCATTTTTAGGTCAAAAAACTTGACTTTTTAGGTCAAAATCTTGATTTTTTAGGTCAAAATCTTGATTTTTTAGGTCAAAAACTTGATTTTTTAGGTCAAAAAACTTGATTTTTTAAGTCAAAAAACTTGAATTTTTAGGTCAAAAACCAAAGGTCTAGGAGGACAAATCAATTCCCAGAAAGGGCTGCTGCTGAGTTCTAGACAAAATTCCCTATATTTTGGTGTAGTCTGAATTTTTTCAGGGCATTCAGCTCAGTGCTTAAAGTGAAGTGTGATTAATTTGATTTTTATATGTAAAAAGAAACTCACAATCTTGATAGAATCTGGGACTACATACTATTTAAAGTCAAAATATTAACCATTTAATCTACCAGCACCAATAACACTTCCATGCTCCTAGCAGGAGCAAAAGGAATGGAGCTTCAAATAGTTTGAAGACCAAATAATCAACCTACAAATTATTTTTATTAAATTATTAGACTAAAATACAACTTTACAGACATGTAGAAAACAAGAGACTCTTTTTTTTTCCTTTTTTTTTTTTTTACAAAAGCAGAAAGAAACAGTTTAATTAGTCTGGAACAATGAGAAAATGGTGGTTTTTATTGGGAAGTGAGTGTTTTAGTTTGGGTGGGATTATCCTCAACCTTCTCTTCATTAAAGTGTGTGTCTGGGTACAAAATCAAGCATGAATTAGAGAATTTAAAGCATAGCATTTGAAGTTTAATTTAAGCAGCAGAGATCCCCCTGGGTGCAGGGGAATACTCCATTCCCTTGCAATTGCCTCATTTTCCAGGATCTTTTCTTTTCTTTTCCATTAAAATTGCCTTTTTATTGTTTATTTTTCAGCCATTTCTAATGGAAAGCAAATGTCAGATATAATGACTTTAGAAAAATGAGTGTTTCGGGTTTTTAAGCAATGCCATGGCCATCCCACCAGGCAATGAATTTCAGTCTGTTGCTCAGTTCTTGTCACTAATAACCTGTATTAAAATTAATAGCTCAGGAATATATTAGCAACTTGAAGCAAAGAGGTAGTATTTAGTTAAAGAGTAAATAATAAGACCATAATATTGGGTCTTTATCACAACGAGAGTAACAGAAGAGATGATATCAATGAGTTATTTCTCTTTAATATTTTATTATTATTATTATTATTATTATTTTGGGATGACCAGGTGTTTCAGTGAAGGTCTGCAGGTCTTACTGGTGGAAACATTACTGGAATAAAGCCAGTGCTGTTGTGTAATTAAAGCATAAGCTCCCATGAGACCATTGCTTAGCACTTCTTTGAGTCTCTTAACTGAATTCTAATTANATTTTCTCTTAGGAAGCTGGTCTCTATTCTTGACTATATTTTTTATTATTTTATTATTCTCTTTATTCTTTTTTTATTGCTTTACAAGTCAGAGTGGGTTTTACTTCCATTTCCAGAAACTCCAACACCAATTACTGACTCAACAGCTTATTTTTAATGCACTCTTTGAAGCCAATTAGTTCTCATATTTATTGCAATGTTGTTATAATGAGAAAAGTTGATTTTGTTGGAATTAGGAGGCCTGGAGATGAAGTGTTCCAGCTGAAATACATATGCTAGTATTAAGAAAGCTGATTGCTTTGGTAAATAAAAGTGAAGCCATGGAATAATCTGCTTTATTGCAACTTTGCTCAGTCTCAGATATTCGATTCATTTGATGGTGTTTTCCATGGTAAAAAAAAGAGAATGAAATACCATGAGAAAATGATGGAGGTGAAAATAAAATTAATAGAATCACCCTGAGCTTCACAAGTATTTCTAACCATGGCACCTGACTGCAGCATATTTGCAAAGCCAAAAGAAAAGGGCATTTATTACAAGTCCAGACCACACATCATTGATTCAGTCTCCAGAATGGGAGGAGCTCAGCATGAGGCTTAGTTCACAAGCCAGTGCACCTAAAAGAGATTTTTTCCTGCTTACAGCAACACAAAAGGAGTCTGGGATTGGCAGGAGCAGCTCTGGGAATGGCAGGAGCAGCTCTGAGTATTGCTGGGGGTGGAAATGCAAATAGCAAGTTCATTTTTAGGTCAAAAAACTTGACTTTTTAGGTCAAAATCTTGATTTTTTAGGTCAAAATCTTGATTTTTTAGGTCAAAAACTTGATTTTTTAGGTCAAAAAACTTGATTTTTTAAGTCAAAAAACTTGAATTTTTAGGTCAAAAACCAAAGGTCTAGGAGGACAAATCAATTCCCAGAAAGGGCTGCTGCTGAGTTCTAGACAAAATTCCCTATATTTTGGTGTAGTCTGAATTTTTTCAGGGCATTCAGCTCAGTGCTTAAAGTGAAGTGTGATTAATTTGATTTTTATATGTAAAAAGAAACTCACAATCTTGATAGAATCTGGGACTACATACTATTTAAAGTCAAAATATTAACCATTTAATCTACCAGCACCAATAACACTTCCATGCTCCTAGCAGGAGCAAAAGGAATGGAGCTTCAAATAGTTTGAAGACCAAATAATCAACCTACAAATTATTTTTATTAAATTATTAGACTAAAATACAACTTTACAGACATGTAGAAAACAAGAGACTCTACTTTTTTCCTTTTTTTTTTTTTTACAAAAGCAGAAAGAAACAGTTTAATTAGTCTGGAACAATGAGAAAATGGTGGTTTTTATTGGGAAGTGAGTGTTTTAGTTTGGGTGGGATTATCCTCAACCTTCTCTTCATTAAAGTGTGTGTCTGGGTACAAAATCAAGCATGAATTAGAGAATTTAAAGCATAGCATTTGAAGTTTAATTTAAGCAGCAGAGATCCCCCTGGGTGCAGGGGAATACTCCATTCCCTTGCAATTGCCTCATTTTCCAGGATCTTTTCTTTTCTTTTCCATTAAAATTGCCTTTTTATTGTTTATTTTTCAGCCATTTCTAATGGAAAGCAAATGTCAGATATAATGACTTTAGAAAAATGAGTGTTTCGGGTTTTTAAGCAATGCCATGGCCATCCCACCAGGCAATGAATTTCAG
>VYZU01058917.1:0-44561 GCA_013401355.1 Ceyx cyanopectus
TGCTGGCTCATGTTGAGCTTTTCTTCTATCAATACACTCAAATTATTCTCTTCAGGGCTACTCTCAACCCACTCTGTGCCTAGTCTGTATCTGTGCCTAGGATTAGCATGACCCAGGTGAAGGACCTTGTATTTTGATTTGTTGAAGCTCATGAAGTTTGCACTAGCCCATTTCTCAAGTTTATCAAAGTCCCTCTGGATGGCATCTCTTCCTTCAAGTGAGTCCATGGCACCACACAGCTTGGTGTTGTCAGCAAACTTACTGAGGGTGCACTCAATGCCATCGTCCATGTCGCTGACAAAGATGTTGAACAGCACTGAACCTAGAACAGAGCCCTTGAGGAACACCGCTTGTCACTGTCCTCCATGTGGACACGAAGCCATTCACCACAACTCTTTGAGTGCAACGATCCAGCCAGTTTTTTATCCACCAAGTGATCCATCTTTCAAATCTGTGTCTCTCCATTTTAGAGACAAGGATGTCATATGGGACAGTGTCAAATGCCTTTCACAAGTCCAGGAAAATGACATCCGTTGCTTTTCCCATGTCAGCCAACCCTGTAGCTTTGTCAAAGAAGGCCACTAGATTAGTCAGGCACGACTTGCCCCTGGTGAAACCATGTCGGCTGTCACCAACCACATTATTATTTTTTATGTGCCATAGTACAGCTACCAGGAGAATCTGTTCTATGATTATACCTGGCACAGAGGTAAGTTTGACTGGTCTGTAGTTTCCCGGGTTATATTTGGTGCCTTTTTTAAAGATTGGGGTTATGTTCCCCCTTTTACTTTGACCCTGGTCCACAGGCACTCAGTTCCTTTGTCATCACTTGCCCGTTGGAGCTCCATGCATTCTACCTGCTCATTTACATAGAGGGCAACACCCCCTCCTCCTTTCCCCTGCCTGTCCTTCCTAAACAGTTTATAACCTTCTAGTTCAACACACCAATCACAGGAGTCATTCCACCATGTCTTTGTGATGCCGAACAGGTCATAGTGCTTCAGATTCACGAGCATCTCCAGCTCCTCTTGTTTATTGCCCAAGCTGCGGGCATTCATATAAAGTAACATATATATGTCTTGGTATACATATATATATATATGTGTGTGTGTGTGTATTGTATATTATATATAGAAAGATATAATTATTATATATATAGGTATTTATTATATATTGTCTTACTTGAACACATATTAATATATTTGTAACATAGCTGGATAAATACATGTGTAGGTACCTAGTCTAAATAGACTGCGATTAAAATGAAATATAGCTGTACAGAAACGCCATAGTTTNCCTACCAAAAGCCTTAGAAGATTTTGTCCTTTAAAATAATTTATTAAACTATATCTAGGAACATACTGGAACTCTAAGGTCTCATTATACATAAATATTTATAATGAAGCTTTATCTCATAAATATCTTTACATTAAGATAGAAATGCTTTCTCCAAGGACACCTACTGTTTGAACAACTCTATAGTACATTTTTTTTTACTTCTTGTCAGTATAAAATGCAGGGTTATATTAAAGAATCACATAGTATTTCTTAGATCACATATCAAAATTTTTAAAGGAAGTGAGGGAAAAGAACAATGGAACATTTAAGAAAAATAAATTGCTGAAAACCAGTATAACCAGACTTCTAAAAACAAATTATCTATTCTAGTTTTTTTCAAAGTTACCTGTTATGCTGTATCTCAGCACCAATATCTTAAAAGAAAAAAAATCTTGGGTCTCCTGCTGTTAGATTGTGCTGATGCCAGTAATAAAGATTTAAGCTGAAGTTGTGTTGCATTTGGCCTTGAGCTATATTTCTCTGGG
The DNA here is from genome assembly GCA_013401355.1 of Ceyx cyanopectus. Classification (NCBI taxonomy): domain Eukaryota; kingdom Metazoa; phylum Chordata; class Aves; order Coraciiformes; family Alcedinidae; genus Ceyx; species Ceyx cyanopectus. Next base: position 1,824 of record VYZU01058917.1, read on the forward strand.
GAGATACAAGTGGTTATATCCAGATCTAGACAGAGTGACTGTCTTTGAGGGTAAAACAGAGTGGACATTATAAAGAGAAGGTTTTGAAGACCATGGTCCCTTTGTCGTGGTCTGGTCACTCCTGTTAAACTAACCAAGACAAAATAATCTCAACCTGTAGCCCTCACAGTAGTCAAGCTGTAGAAGTAACAAAGGAGCCAACTGTCTTCCAGTGCACAAAAATGCTATTTCTGTCTATAAAGTGTCATACTGGTGAGTCATCTTGTCATCATTACATAGAAAATGACTAAGTTTGTTAAATATGTCAGATACTCCATTGATGTTTGATTTAATGGCAATCAGTATAATCTATTACACATCACATTAATTCATTAATGAAAGCAACATCTGCAAGTCAGCTGGTTCTGCTTTTTAATCTATATTTAAACAGCGGATTTTAAATGAGTGCCCAATAAAATGTGACTAATTGTCAAGCCATAAGTGTTCTGTTCAGAATTTAAGGAATTTCTCATTAATAGTCTTCCATTGTGTACTTTAATTGAGCTCTGAGTAGATGAGTGGCACACCTATACACTGATTAAGCAATACTTTTCAAGTCACAATTTTAACCACATTGCTTAAATGATTGGAAGTTTTCCTTTCATAAAGGATATAGGCACCTGTGTAATGTCTGCTGTAGCTGTTAGCTCCAGCTGCACAGCTCTTGGTTATATGCAAACAAGCATTAGTCATTTAAGTCAGCATAATCAAAATTACTGGGCTGCCTCAAATGGTTAAGTTGAGGAGAAACAATCTGTGACTGAAATGGAGTAATGCGAGGCTACTCTCACTTAAAAAAGGGAAGATATCTGACATATTTGATTCAAATGACTAAGCAGGTGGACTGCAAAGGTTAAGTTCACCTCACCAAACATAGAAATATTTCACCAAATTGAATTTATTTTAGACGATCAAAGAAGAATAAGCACTTTCAAGGTATGACTCACCAAACTTATAGGTGTGAAAAATACCTCGCAAGAATTGTCTGCTAATGCTGCCTCTTTATCTTTTTTGACTACAAGCACGTCATCTAACTAGTTTAGTTAGGTATAAACATCTATGCTGTAGTTGTTTAAAATGAGTGGTAAGTATGGGCTGAAGCATGGTGTTGGAAAAGTAGTGGGTTTGTTACTAGTGTCTGTCTTTGGCCACTGGACAATGCTGCAACTATAGTGTTCCAACTGCACTGACTATAGAAGGAAGTGATATATGGCCTTTCCTTCCACACTGGCATTATGATGGTCTGGTCCCATGGTCCTGCAAGCTATTGCCTTGTTCACAACACAGGTGTTACCTTGCAGCCAGAGACATTCCTCTCTTTGCCATCTTCCTTGTCATCTGCCACCTTCTCCTGTCACTGCTTTGTAGCTCAAGAGGCAGTTAACTTTCCTCAGCCATCCCCAAAAAGCAGTTATCTACCACCACTCTCCCCTTATTTCTGACATTGCCAGAACGGAAGCCTTACTCATGGACACTTGAAATGAAGTTGCTCTCTTTCTCCCAGTAACCAGCAAATACAATTTCCACAGCAGAAAAGTCAGCCCAAAATGCAGGAGATTCCCCTTACACCAGTTGTTCCCCGATTCCCACTCCTTCAGCAATAATTTTGCCTTGCCAAGATTTTTGATAACATAATAAAAATGCATCCGCAGAGTGTCTGTCCCTGCTTTTTCACTCTCCTTTCCCTCCCTTTCTCCTTAATATCCATTGATGAGCAGATTTGCAAACTTTTCTTCTAAGACAATCATACAGCTCCAACAACACAACTAAGATAATTAAGGAGAAGCATACACATATGTGGTTTGCTTCTTACTGAGGAATATTTGTAGGGAGATAATTATATCCTTTATTAGGACAATTAATGTTAGAAAAAAATACAGAAGCTTTAGGGCCCATAGTTCTTTGTCAGTGCTGCTATTCAGGTTACTTAATACTAACGATTTAATAAAGGAACAAACTGCAGAGGTTTTACCATTAGTCTCTGTCCCAGGACTTCCACATACAAGAAACAATTGTTAAGAAACAACTGTCCCCCCCACCAAGAAGTGTACAGTCAAAGATAATTTGTTTCACAAAAATAATTTCTTTCTGTTCCTTGTTTTATTTCCTTCCCCCTTAATCTACTGTGAGCCGTTAACACAAGAGAGATTTAATGGTTTAATTTAAGCTTTAAGCCTTCCTTTCTTAAATTCTTAATTTAATGTGAATTTCAGGAACACAAGAAATGTAGAATGAGGTTTTTCATCTGTAAATTTAAGGAAGAAAGATCTCAGGATAATCAACAACTAGAGTAAATTAATACAGGTAAGAAGTAAGTCTGTGGGGAATATATATATACATTTACACATAGATATATAGATTTCTGTTCTGTTTGTGTGTGGGTATTTTGTGTTGGGGTTTTTTTGTTGTTGTTTAGTTTGTTTATGTTGTAGGTTTTTTTGTTTGTTTGGTTGTTTGTTTTTTTTTCTGTTCTTCTATTTGTAGGACACTGTACATTTTAGAGGTTTTTAATATGGACTGAGTTGTGAGTAATGACAAACACTCATTTACACAGATAATCCAGTGGGATTACTCAGCCTAAATACTCATCAACAAGGGTATGGTTTTATTCTGATACTGCAAGAATTCATCAAGTGGGTCTTTGATGTTGCTTTGGTCCCAGTTTGATGGTCTCTATAGTATTCAATCAGTGTTGTGACTTTTGCCTTTTCATGGTGGGGAAATCATGAACAAAGTCAATATCATCAATGTGAAGGTAATCAGACACCTATAAATGAAAATCACACAGGACTTTTCCTGGTTAATACAGGGGATAGAGAGGGGAAAGTAGATGTATTTTCTGTCACATTTACATTTTCCTATTTTGGTCTTCATGGGTTCCTTCACTTGGCTTTGTTTTCCTTTTGTCTCCCTATTTGTATTTCTATTCTCATTCCTGTGTAACCTCAAGGCCAATGGGGAAAGGTAATGCAGACTGATGTGCTAACTGCAACCATAATTCATTGTTCTTGTGTACTCTGCCTTCTCATACAGAGGGACGACTCTCATGTTGCAAAATCCTGCCTGTTTCACATGTCCTTTGAAGGTCCACTTATGGATGTTCTGCTTTCATAACCATTTTTTTATTTTTTTTTACTAAAAATCCACATCTATAAATGAGGAAACAAAGATTACAAGCTCTTACCTTCACTCACCCAGATGATGACTACCTCCTGCAGCTTGGTAGTGCTTCCATCTATGGGTTTTGATGTCTATTCTAGCTCCATGGTGGGATCAGATCCAGATGCGTCCAATTTTTTCTGTTTGGTACCACTCAATACCCTGTGTAAATAGTTGTTCAGGCTTGAAATGAGCCATGGTGTTCTCCAAAAGCCTCTCAGTGTATGCAAGTGGAGAATGAGAACCAGATTGTAAAGTGCTGCATATTGTGTGCACCACTCAGAATAATAATCGTCTCTATTGCTTAATGGCAGAGCCTTCCAGTTCCCAGCTCTGTGCTTCATCTAGTCTGCACTGGGCTTCAGTCAGAGGCCTTGAGAAACCATTTTGTAGATGTGAACTGCAGTAGGAAATGGGCAGTTTTGTTCTGAGTCACTCCTAGTGATATGGAGCTGAGTACAACCATAGGGAAATCCCGAGTTTTTCTGGCGGATCTTATTTTGGAGTGATTGGTTTCATGATTTCTGAAATCTAAAAATGGCAAAAAAATAAAGTACACATCATTTTAATAGCAGGTTCACCTGCCCTAACATCAATAGCTTTCTTTACTTCCTGAAGTCCTTTACCTTGCTCTCAGCAAACCTCCGCATAACTATATTATCTGAACAGTTACATTGGGTTTCCCTGAATAGCATCTGGGATGTTCATTGAATAGAGCAGGTGTCTTTGGAAACATGGGATGTTACAAAGCAGTTAAAACTTTATCATAGTTACAGAAAATGTAAAAGCAGCATGAAAACTTACATGTGGCATTTTCTGATTTCCAAGTTTTTGATTTGGCAACTTATGCTGAAGACTCCTTTTGCTGTGAGGGTTTGAGTCTAGTATAATTACATTTATTGTTTCATTGGAAGGTAATAGGAAGCCCAGAAACACATCATCTAAGCTTGAACTTTCCAAATAAATTGCTGCCAGGTGATACAAAAACTAACCAAAGGAGGAGCCATCATCCTGCACCATGTAGGGCTGCTGAGCCACCTGCTCCTGGAGATCATGACTCTGCTGTGCTGCCTCACCTTTGTTTGGTGGCTTTGTAGATCCATAATCAGACTGGAACATTTATGTTCAGCTATAATTTGGCATGAGTTGGGCTCACAATGCAAATGGGAGATCTGGATTCTTCTTTTAAAAAATTAAATGCCAGATTTTTATCTATTACCTTTATTGATTTTTAAGATACTTACAGCTAAACTTATGCCAACAGGCTTATCTGAACACCCAATTGCATATGCCACAGTTAAAGAGAAGACTATTGTATTAGACTGACAAAATTCCCCATCCCCACAAATCCCAAAAACATCCTTCCTATTGCTGTGATTTACCTAGTTATCTTTCGGAGGAAAGACAGAAGAATAAACCTTTGATTGTGTCCTGAAGGTTAATATTTATTATTGTCAGCATTGAGCTAAAATAATTTTTTTTTATTTTCTTTCTGTTTTCTATGTTAAAATGTTTGGATTTCTGTACTTGCTAAGATTGCTATGTTAAAATGTTTGGATTTCTGTACTTGCGATCTCTATATATAAAATACAAGACTCTACAGGCTCTGACAGCCTTTTTACAGAAAATATAGGATAGATAGCTGAGGTAAAGTTCTGTCACAGTCCTTCACAGACTTGTAACAGCAGCTTCATTTAAAATTCATAGTAAGCCAAGCTGTTGATAGGAAAAGCATTTAATTTTAGATGGTGCTCAGAACAAGTAAATAAACTCAGTATTCAAAACAAACCAAAACAAAATAAAGTAGAAAAACCTCTTGCTGTTTTTCAGTCTAAGCAAGGTTCAGTGGAATGTGACTTTATGGTGACGTAGAGAACTCCAGTCTACCAAGTGGAAGTAGAAGAGCTATAACACAGCAACACAACTAGTTTGCTTACAGACCTGAGCTGACATCACTACTGAAGCTGTGATGCCTGATTTGAAGTTTTCTGTTTGGATGAATGAAGATGTGCACTGATGTGCAGTAACTAAACTTCTGGATGTAGAGGTCTTTATTGGTTCTGCTGATTTCAGGTAGATGTTCATGGGAGTCAAAGTATCATAATGGAAGACAATCCCTGCTCTGATGTGCTGACAGTATTGGTTAATAGATAAATGACATTACAGACTGAATAAATAACAGCAAAACACATTAACATATATGCGTGTGTCAGGTTGAAAAACTCTTTGTAAGAGAAGTATGATTTTTAAGGATATTATTTTGTTTGTTATGACATATGTTGCAAAAATACAAATGTGCAAACGCTTGTAATATTGATTTTGTTACTTGTTTGAGGGCTTGGTGAAAATTCTGTTGAGGCTGAGGGTATTAACATGTCTTACTGGGACCTGACCAGCACCATGGGCCCAGGAACCCTGTTTAGTTCAACCCTGGGCACCCAGTCTCTGCTGACTATGTTGCAGGAGTGACGGTCTCCAGTTCAGTCACTACTATGCATCTACCTGGTCATGGGACTTGCTGATCTGGACTCTGACCCATAGACTGACATTCTAGTTTGACTTAGGACCTTCTTTGTCTATACAGACTTGTTTGACTCTGTTTACCCTCATAAGACCTGATATCAACTTTTTGATTGACATCCCATGGTAAACCATGTACCTACCTCATCACTACACCTTACCTGATGATCCAGGCTCTTGGTTGAAGCTGGCTGCTGCCACTGGATCTGCCCTGCTCATCACCCTTGAGACTCCTACCATGCTAGCTGTGTTGTCAGCCTCAGCACTGTGGTCATTAGGGAGAAGTCAGCACTCACTACTCCCTGACAGCAGGTTGATCAAGCTGTGTCTAGAAAGTGGTAAATAATATAAAATTTCATTTTACAAACTGGGTTGGTTTTTTACCTTGTGACAGAAGTATTTGAAGTTAGGGACTTGAAAGTGCATTTTCAATCACAGTTACAGTATCAGTACCATGAAATGATAATTGCAGGAGCAATTGTTGCCTAAATCCTATTACAAAGGAACTCATTTGAGCCAATTAATTTAAGAAAACTGTTGAGTTGAACAATCAGAGCTTCTGTTATAAAGATAAGCAAATAAAATGTTCAGAGTTTGTCTGTTTGCTTTCAGCTTGTGTGGTAGTCTGGACACAATATGAACCTAATAGATCATATAAGACATTCAGATAGTAAAGCTGCTTGGCCATTACTAAAGTAGGTCAGATTTCAGCTAGCAACCTCATCTAATGTCTCCAACCATCCATTCCACAAGGGTACCTTCAGGATGAATATTAACAGCTTTTTGTTCACGCTAAAGCTGAGTCTCCACACTGCCAGGTTCTCACCATCCAAACAGCATTGCCATGTCAGCCATGGAGCCCACCACACACCACCACACTGCTGACATTTTTCCTGAGAGATCTAATTGGTTTTTGTTATTTTATGCTGTGGGAGTTACAGAAAGACAGCACAGCCCACTGCTCAATATTTACCTGCCTCTCTTCAAAATGTTCCTAGATTAATTTATTTTTTTTTTTTTTAGATGCTGAAGGTACAGCTTTAATAACATCTTGCAGCTAAAGTATCTCCACAGTTAGTTGCAGAATGGTGGTTGTTTATCAGTCCTACTCCCTGTCTCTGCTCTAGCTTTTGGCAAGATCACTATCTTTTTACAGTGATGAAAGAGAATATTAAGTACATACATCAAAATGAAAGACATGATAAGTCGTTTTTTATCTTACTGTTTATTAAGACTCTTCATCCTTGATTTATTAAGAGTGGTGCTTTTAATTGATAGCAGTGAAAATTAAAGCTCTGTTATAATAGATTATATCAATATCTCCTTGTATCCAAGACTAAAACCTAAGAACCAATTATTTACTTCTTGTAAGGAGCACCACACTGCATGTTTTTATATGGGAAGCTGTCCTGGTTTGGACAGATATTATCTTAAATTTAGCAATATGAGACCAGAAGGCTTATAAGGATACAAGAATTTTATTAAAGAATATATATATAGGTGCATATATATATTTGTATAGTATGTAAACAGCAATGTGGAACAGCAGAATAGAACAGAACAGAAAACTGTCCAAACTGTTGGTTGCCCTTCCCTTCCATGGCCAGTAGGGGGGTGCCGGGAAACCGGTGGGAAAAAGGGGGGTAGTGGCAGTCAAACGCACAATTGCAGCTCGGCAGGGGGAAAGAGGCGGTGGCAGCTGGTGCCCCAGCTCCCTCTACAGGGTTTGGGGAAATGGGGTTTAGGAAGAAAATGTCAGATGAACTCAACCCAGCGGGGTGCTCCGAAGAATCACAGTGGCAAGCTGGTCGGAGAATTCAAGCTGAGGAGACAAACAGGTTCTGACCCCAGTGCAATTTTTCCCCCAGAACCCTCTGCCTATGGGGCACAGACAGACAAAACCATGACTCTTCCTTCCTCCTGTCTGCAGGCATGTGTGGGACTGCCCCAGGCCACAGGAAGTGGCCGGCCTGGCCCGTGAGAAAATCGCTGCGACCCTCCTCCCACACAGACCACCTGCAGTCCCTGCTTTCCAGACCTGCCTGTCATTTAGGCCCAGCAAAGGAGGTTTTTCCAGAACAACATAATCCTAAGGGGAATTCTCCTTTTGTCCTCGCTTGGTTAATGTCTAATTTGCTCCTCTACCAACATTGCTCTTTATCTTTAATGGCTACCCACCATCCCCAGTGCTTAGCTGGAACGATAACCAAAAGTAAGAGAAGGAAATTTCCAACAAGTCCCACGCATTGGGTAATTTGGCCATGTCTCAGTGTTACTGGCCACTTTTTTAAGTGTTCACACACAGTGGTACCTGAGTCATTAGCCATTTTCCATGTCTGTTATTTAAAATAGGTATTTATGGTAACTTTATGGTAACAGCTTACTAAGGGTGGTCTTTAACGGACTGTTAGAGAGGCCCCAGTGGAAAATGCTGCAACAGTTAAATGGTTTTAAGAACAAGTGTTTATGATAGAAGGACCTCCAGTAAGAACAGGCTGTTCACAGAATCCTTGTGGCTTGATATAAATGGATTGAAGCATTATCACAGACAAAATTTTAAATAAATAAATACATAAATTCCCAGAAGAGAAGATAACATAAAAACATGCCTTTATGAAAATTATGTGCTGACAGAAACAACACATAGAATGTCATGCCATTTCCCCTTTCATTCTTTCAGCTTTTAAAAGATATGTATTTACTTATTCTGCCTTTTACTAGTGATTTCTTATCCACACTTACAATAAGACACAACTTATGTGTCCCTATCTGCCTTTTCTTTGCTTTTGTATTTCATTTTGCTATTGTGTTTGAAGTGGAATAATATATACTGGCATAGATTGTATTTTCTGTTACTTGTGATTACTCACCAAATAATTCTGGAGTGTTCTTTATTTTGTTTCTAATTATTGGGTTTGATCTCTGCTTGGGGAATAGGGCATTCTTTGTTGTGCTGTCCTGAAAATAATTGCATTTTAAGTGATTGTTTTCTAATAACTGTTCTGTAGAATAAGTGCTTTGGGGCCAAATTCAGCTTTACTTAGGAGAACAAAAGAATTTTGCCTGAATAACCGAGTAAGAATTTCCGTGTTGGGTCATTATTTGTAAAATATTTATACAGTTCATGACAGCTGCTACGGATCTCCACTACAATGAAGAGCAAACATCATGTCAGAACAACAACTGTTATAACATTGTCATTCAATCTGGGCATCATAGTGTCTTGGTTTGAACATAACACTTTCTTATATTCATGACAGTTGATGGCTGAGAAAGGGGAGAGAGTTTTGGAACAAATGCCATTTTGTAAGATATGGTGCATGGTTTGTTTTGTGGTGTGAGGTTTTTTTGTTTTTGGTTTTTTTTTTCAATAACAGTCCTTGTTGATTGAAGACTAGGTTGTGACAATTTTGCAACACTGAAGGATTGCTTTCTTTCTCCAAAGTATTCTCATCTCATTTATTTTGTACTGAAAGACTCAGAGTCATAGAAAGCTAATTAAAAAGAATAGGAGCATTTTAACAGAGTCCATAGGAATTATTTGGATTTTGAGTAATACCCAGTGATGCCTAGGTATAGAATCATAGATTGCACTGGGTTGGAAAGGATCTCCAAAGGTCACCTAGTCCAACCTCCCTGCAAGAAGCACAGACATCCTCAACTAGATCAGGTTGCTCAGAACCTTGCAAGTGCTATTCTTACTGACATTCATTTCCAGCATGGTTCATAGCAGTTTAGCCAAAGGCTTTTCCCTGATATTAGTGGTGAGTCTGAGCAAGTAAATCCCATAGAGGACAAAGATACTACATCCTCCAGCCCCTCTTTATTTCTATGCTACAATTAACATTCAAAGTAATATTTTACACGGTGTAGTCTTCATTTTTAATTTACACTTTGTGGAATACTGAATATTGTGAGACATATTTTTTTTCAAGTTTTCTCTTCTTAGCTGCATAAATCTAATACACAGACTCTTTGCCTAATAATTTAGGCTGTTCCAGCACAACACTATAATTATCCTAATATTACATTCTGCACATTCTATCACATTTTACATATGCTTCTCTACCACTTTCCCTCTTCAAAACTACTTTTTTCTGTCACCCAGTAGGCAGTGATAGTCCATAATGAGAGAGCTGCTGCTTTTTGATCCTTTTATAAAGTAACTTCGAGTAATGTTCATGGATGTTCTACAAGAAGGAAGCGGACAGAATATGTGCCTACTTTTAGGATAAACAATTAAATCCTTAGGTTTGCCTTACTCAAGTAAATCTTCCACTGACGTAATTTGCTACAAAATAGATCAGCCAAACACAGAAGAAGATAAGGGCTGGATCAAATGTTGCTTGCTTGTCCACTGCAGTGGTCAGAGCTTTGTTGATGCTCACCTACTAATGTTCACCAGTCCGTTGGTTTTGGACCCCAAATAGTGTAAAATGTGTTTGTAAATTTGCTTGATTGAGGGGCACTTATGCTTTAGTTATTATTCCTACATGGAGTTGATATCAAAAACCCAGCTTTTTTTACCTCTCAACTCCAGTTGTAACTCCTGGAGACTCTCCAGGATTACAAACATCCTTCTTTTACAGTTTACTCCTCTGTTTTATAGCTTATCCTATCAAAAGGGGTTTAAATCATGTAATAGAGAGAATTTGTAATTATTTCTAACATGTTTGTTCTTTGTTTTAGATGAAACAAGAGTTGTAGCAAACTCTATCAAAATAACAAACATCTGTGTATCTTTGCCTCAGTTTCCTCACTGTTTTGGAATACTCCTTGGGTTACTATGTGAGTTATTTGTAGTTTCATTCTTTCCACAAAGAAAAGTGCCTGATGAGAGGAATTTCCCTTCTCTGAGGAGGTTATACATGTCCTCCTATGCATCCCTGAGGTAAAAAAAAAAAAAAAAGAAAAGCACATGAGTACTTTTGTAGCAGAGTATATGAGGGCACAAACTCCTTTATTGTTGAAGAGGACTCCTGTTCGAATAGCACAATACTGAAATACAATAATATTCTTATTGTCAGAAATAGCTAAGTGCAAACTTATCTTCTCAAGCCTCTTGTGGCCTATGAAATAAAGGTTTCAGCTCTACACATAAAATTGTCTCAAAAAAAAATAAAAATTGATATCTGAGGAAATATTGAGAAATACACTAATCCATCAGATTACTTATTCCAAACCATACTGTTGAAACAAACATACACTTTTATCTAGCTCAACAAGAACATAAATACTGAAATACACTGTTCATCAGTTTTTGCCCCCTACAATAATTTAACAAGCACTGTGAATTACAGAACTACAGTTTTAACAAAGGCTTGTGGGAACATCATAAACCTAAAAAATGTTTTTGAAGCAATTAGGAGAGACACAGGTATTCCAAAATGGAGTGATAGCCCTGTAACTCAAAGTGCACACATATTTTAATTAATTAATACTGCAATTTGTTGTAACAGTAAATCATTAATCTTTTTCACTATGTCCCCTTAATCCTCCACTTTCTACTTTAGCTTTCCTTCACATAACCAATTCTAATCCTCCCAGTCCTGGCATTCCTCGGGCCTAGTTCCAACTTTGCCCTCAGCAGCCATCAAAGTTGTCAGGATGGAGTTAAGCTCCATCTAAGAAAAAAATGTTTGAGTTTCTGCTTAAAAAGCAGGGCAGTTGTCCAGCTGAAGCCAACGAGACAATAACACACCTGAGAGCTATCAGAGCTCAAGAGACTTGGAGTCCACACAGGGGATAGGTGCCTGAGTGACCTTATTGTTTTGCCTCTTTCAGTGCTGCCTTTAACACCGTGCACACACTAGATTCCTATGTACTATCTTATGACAGAAAAAAGAGAGAAATGTTCCCCCTGCCCCCCATCCCTTGCATTGGCAATTGTTTTTCAGTAAGTCTAGCTGATTTTACCTTCTGCTAATAAATGTGTATTAAAAAATTGAATGTAGATGGTGTTTTGCTGTTAAAAACAGATTATTTTCTCCCCTCTCTAGATAACTATAAGTTTCTGAATATTTTTTTTACTTCTACCTGTCCAAGAAACATTGCCATACTCAAGTTTTGAGTGTTTACATTGTGTTCACAGAATTGTAAAGAAAGACTGGAAAGGAAATCATGTGCCCTGAAGCATATTAGTTTAAAATGAGGATTTGGTTCCATCCCATAAAGTACACCTGTCTCGAAAACATCAGGAAAAGCACTTTGACATTACTGACTTCTGAAAAATTGCATTAGAAACTTCCACCCCTATCCCTGTGTGCTTTTCAAAAAGTGTGTTTAATATAATTTTGTAGATGGAAAATTAGACTCAAAAATGGAAAGGAATATGCTTGAATTTTAGAAGTTGTGTTTGGCACTCCCCATTTTTCCTCATCTTTCCCCTTTCCTCTAGTCTTTAAACTCCATGGCGTCTTCAGATTCTTTTCTTGCAGAGTGAGGCCAGACATGCTGGGGAATTGGCATGTCATCTCTTGACCACAAGTACAATGTCCCAGGCACAGAAGACATTTCTTCCCAAACTTAAAAAAGTCACTTCCATTTTCCTTCAAATGAGAGTACTACCTAGAGGTCAAAACTGTCAGAAAATTTTAATCATGTTTAGAAAAAGACTTATTTGTATATTGAGTTTAACCACTAGCTGGAGTACTGCAGATACTGTGATGTGATTGCTTCCCATGTTTTTTTACTGTGCTCATTTTTTAAAAGATTGTGTGTTGTTAGTGACTGTTACTTTGATAAAGTGTCAAGCTGACAAAAATATCATTTCAGGTTTTTCTTCTTTGTATTCTGGTTAGGAGAATTTATCTTCTAATCAGCAGGATTCAGAGCTCTTGTCAAGAGAGTGGCAGACTTAATATAACTCATCTTCCAGATTATTAAAATTACTGTCTCTAATGAAGATTATCTTCCTTTTCATTCTTCAGTATTCCAATTTTGTTTACAGTGTTGAGTGCTTGGAATGTGGCAGACATTTTCCTCTTGCTTACTCCTAAGAAATTATATATTTCCTTTAAAAAAAAATCTGAGCTCTGTCTAAGCACTGGCCAATGCAGGTAAATATAAAGATAAAACAGGTTTGTGTGATGAAGCTGCCTGGCTTTGAGAGAGGAAGATGTTCTAAGTTGGACCTACCTCAAATTATTTGAACCAGGTGACCTCTCAAGGTCTTTTTCAAACTGAGTTTCTCTATGAGTCTACGATTCTCTTAACTACTAAGAAAACTGCTTCCTCTCAATGACAGCACTCATCTTCAGTCTGGTTGCTGGGACTGTATGAGCTCAACTTTTTTAATTGTGGCTGAAGCTCACAAGTTCAACACCACTCTGATTTGGAAATACTTAAAAGCAGGTATTTCATTGTTTGCAGAGTATGAAGAGTTCTTTGTACCACAAGTACAAGTGAATATGAATAAGGTTCCTTGCATTCGTGATATAAAAGGATAAATGATCAGTGCTTCATTTTCTAAAGAACAAGATCCAGTAAACTGAACAATAACAATACAGACTAAAAGGACAAGATGTACATGTCTTTCATAGGACTCCAGCAGCATTTTGTCAGTTCCTCCATCCTGCCTTTTCTCTGTCAGAGTAGGAAAGACTTTTGAGGGGAAAACTGTAGCAAACATTTACAAGCTCTAAATGACAGCAGTGGGTCTTATTACAACAATACATTCCAGGATCTCTATTTCCACCTTTAGCAGTATGTGGTGGTTGAAATTTTAAAAAATAGTCAGAAGGAAGGGTGTTGTGCTTTGAGATATCAAAGTTCATCAGCACCAGACACTGTGAGAGTAGGTACCATCTAAAAACCTGTGAACTTTAATTCTTCTGAAGCTATTTTAACTTCTAACAGAGTTTTGTTTCCTTCATGTCCCTTTGTTCAGCTTTTTTTAAGCCCCTTTCCTGTCATATGAAATGTAATTTCACAAACCGACTGGCAGCAGACATTGAATCCTAAGGCTTTTCTACCCAGAAATACAAAAATAAAGAACATTCACCCCCAAAGCACCTAAATGGCTATAAAAAGTTTTTAACTGTGACATCTGTCTCATATCTATTGTACTTTTAAAATAGCATGCCAAGTTATTTTCTTGAAAGGCTTAGAAAACTCTCAGGTATTTTAACCTTCTTTCCAAGGTGACATCTGTTGCCATTTCTGGATGCTTTGAGTGAAATTGTACATACCTTCCAGCAGGGGATGGGACATTTGAAAATAGGCCTGGCTTGTAGGGCTGGCTGTTCCTGTAAACCTCCACCATGTCTTCTGGCAAAGGAAATCCTGCCTGGCTTGTATGAACACCAAGAGTACAGTGAGGGGCTTGAATCTTAATGTATCTCTTGGCAAAAATAAGGGGGCTCCTGTTCTGATGAGAGTCATGAGGCATTGCTCTGTTACCATTAAATCACATTAATTATGTTAGAAAAAGGGCACACCTTCACTAGTAAAAACCCCAAATAAAACAAAGCCCAACAAAACCCTCCCAGAATATTTAAGCCTTAGCAACATTTAATGTTTTGAAGTATTTAGGAATATATTTTATTTATTTATTTCTACTGAAGGTATACGTGGATAAATTAAGACTATTAGATAACTGTGTATGACCAGACTCCTCAGAGACTCTTCTTAAGACCAGACCATCCATGTGAACTCACAAGCTGATGTCAAGAGATTGCCTCAGTCCAAGGCTCAGAGAGCTCTTAAGGGACTAAGATGACATTTCTCTCAAGTACTTAGAAAGGGCCTCAAATTTTGGTCACAAGGACAAAAAAATACAGCCTAGTCATGTCTGAACATGTTGTCTACCACTGCCAGCACATTTCTTAAACTGTACTGTTCCTAAACACAATTAACTTTCAGGCTGAGTGCAGGCATAGGTTGAAAGCACCTGTCCAAGCTCACATTGCTTCTTGGAAGTGTAGTCAAGGGTTAGGGATAGAAGGTGTAGTAGTAGGTGTCCTTTCCTTGAAGGAAAGGACAATGTCTTCAGAATCAGGATGAGACAGGAGTTATGGGACTATGAGTCTGCAGACACTAGAGAAATTACTTTAAGCAATTATTTCTTAGAAGTTCATTGTCACAGGCTGTAACCTGGTCCAATAGCATTAAACTGTGGTCACAGTTGATTCCTCAGATCAGTCTAATGGGATAAGACAGCAGTAAAGATATATGACTATGATATATTCTGCATAAGGATCCAAGTAGGCAGAGAAGAGGAGGAGCAAAAGTGTGAATTTACATAAACATTAAATTAGAAAAAATGGTAAATATTAAGTTGGATCCATACAAAGGAAGTAAAGTAGTAATTTCAGAGATTTGTGATTCAGTTAAGAACTCTGCAAATTACTCTATAAATGTTAAATTGGGGTGAAAATAGATCTCATACATAGTAATGAAGCTGAAGTTTAGCTTGCAGTGTTAAATGGACAAGCCCATCATTTCATGTTAGTGCAGGCGGAAATCAAGAGGGACAAAGGACGGGTAGACAAAATGATAGCATTGTCAGACAAAAGCTGTGGCAAGCTGTTCACCAGAAATCCAATTTCTGCTGAGCAAACTCATCATAGGATTGCTCTGAAAAGCTCACAAATTCCCTGCCTTTCACCTCTCTGATGGGATGAAAGGCATGCTGGCCAGCAGCCAATGTCTAATTTGAGTGTTTTATCTGAGACCATGATAACCAGGGAGAGACAAGGACTTTGTGTAGATCCAGAAGAGAGTCTTTATATTTCTCCTGGAGATTTCTCAGTTGACCCTAACTAATCTCTTCTTACTTGGATTTGCACCCCTAGAAACCTTTCTTTGAAAAAAATTTACTCACCAGAGGAAACTATGCAGACCATCACTTATTTGAGGGAGTCACTGAAGGGAAAAGGACAGTCTTTGTTGATCAATGGAAATTCATGAAAGATTCTCTAAACTCTTATAACAACATATCTTTTTTATGGCAGGAATGCACACAGCATACAGAGCCAAATCTGGTCATCCTCATCAAGGGCTCCCTGAAGAATATGGTGGATTTTGCTGCACATTTTTGCTGGGCGTTTTTCATTCCTCCTCAACCCTTTCTATTGGCCAGGGCAGTATTTGGTTGGTCTAAGGAGAGAAATGCAATTTTTACCACAGAGAATAATTTCTAAGGGTGAATCATAACGAAATAGTCACTGAGTGATAGAGTCAAGCCATGAAAGTGTTGTGTGGCAGTAGGAAGTGTCAGTGATGGGCTGTATGGACCAGCAAGAAGGACAGAGAGGCCAAAAGTAGACAAATACTTCCTCTTATTGATACATTAGGAAGGAGGGAAGGAAAGAGCTTTAGACCTTCTGAAGAGACTGGGATTAAGGGTCTGATATATGAAAGCACATTTTTTTACCCCATGTTTTTCATCCTCAAGGTGGGTAAGGTGGGAATTTAGCTTCCTGACTTATATTTTTGCTTAGATTTTTTTCTCAAACCTCAGTGCAAGCGGGAAATGCTGAAATCCCTCAAGGGTCAGTACTGGGACCATTACTATTTGATATATTCATCAGCGACTTGGATGAGGGCACAGAGTGCACTGTCATCAAGTTTTCTGATGACACCAAACTGGGAGGAGTGACTGACACACCAGAAGGCTGTGTTGCCATTCAGCGAGACCTGGACAGGCTGGAGAGTTTGGGTGGGGAGAAATGTAATGAAATATAACAATGGCACCGGTATAATTTGGGGACTTATGTGTTAGAAAGCAGTGCAGGGGAAAGCGACCTAGGGTTCACGGTGGAGAGGATGATCATGAGCCAGCAATGTGCCCTTGTGGTCAGGAAGGCCAATGGCATCCTGGGGTGTATTAGAAAGGGTGTGGTTAGTAGGTCAAGAGAGGTTCTCCTCCCCCTGTGCCCTAGTAAGGCCACATCTGGAATATTGTATCCAGTTCTGGGCCCCTCAGTTCAAGGACAGGGAACTGCTCAAAAGAGTCCAGTGCAGAGCCACAAAGATGATTAAGGGAGTGGAACATTTCCCTTCTGAGGAAAGGCTGAGGGAGCTGGGGCTCTTTAGCTTGGAGAAGAGGAGACTGAGGGGTAACCTAATCTATGTTTATAAATATGTCAGGAGAATGGAGCCAGACTCTTCTCAGTGTCATCCAATGACAGGACAAAGAGCAATGGGTGCAAGCTGGAACAAAGGAGTTTCCCCATAAGAAAAAACTTCATGGTGAGGGTAACAGAACACTGGAATGGGCTGCCCAGAGAGGCTGTGGGGTCTCCTCTAGAGATATTCAAAATTTGCCTGGATGCATTCCTCTGTGACCTGATTTAGGTGATGCTGCTCCAGCAGGGGGATTGGACTAGATGAGTCTGTGAGTCTGTGATTACATGAAACTCAGCTGGTTTTGCATGAAGAGGAAGGTACCATGACCCACTACCCCAGTTTTACACATTTTGTACACAAAGCCATTGACTAAATTTTTATGAAGCTGGGGCCAGTATTTCCTAACTTTCACAATTCATCAGTGGAGAAAAACCATCTGCAGGGGTCTGACTGCAGACTTTTCCTGGCATATTGAGAAGAAGAGGGTTCTTCACAAAACAGTCACCATTTCTCCACATGGAATACTTGCATTTTTCTTGGAAGTGGTTCCTACATTTTCTCTACTTTGTATAGACATTTGTACAGAGTGCATTTAACCACCCACTGGTCAGACTGTTCAAAATTTTACATCCTTTTTACATTGAAGGATTCACATCTTTTGATACAAAACTGTCTTTATTCTTCCTCCACCTGCATTTCCTCAGCTACCTGCAGTGCAAAGGTAGATGAAATAATAAAACAATACATCAAAATAAATCTACTGTTCAAGTGGCAAAACAGCCACTTATGTTATCCTGATCTGGGTATCTGAACAGGTTATGTAAGATTTACGTTATTTATCTTCCAAAATTCATGCCTCATTACTGCATTTGTACCAATGTGCTGTAATTTCCTGACCTTGTATTTAGAAGTGACAAAATATGAATATTAAATTTGTATGACCTTTACCATCCTCAAACACAAATTGGCTCATGTTCATTGCACTGACATTTGAGATGTTATTCAGTCTACACTGTGTATGGGAGTGATAAGGCAGCAGTGCAATGTTGTTTTAAAATAAGCATAGTAATCTTAAAAAAATGTTTCAGAAAAAAAAAAAAAAGATAGATCAGACAGCAACTCAGTCTCCTTGAGATCCTGGTTTAGGTTTTTGTCCTTCATGAAGTTTGGGAGCCATAATTTCCCGTCTTTGTTTTCCAGTCCAAGAGGGAGAGGTATTGTAAGAGAAAAGAAGAAGTCAGTTAATAGGAACACACCCCTGGCATGTATGCATGCACACCAGAAGAACTTTGGATTTGTTTTAAATACCCAAATCCAAACTGTTGGATGGTCTCTGTATATGTATGTGCTTATGCTGTCTCTCAACAATGAAGGCGTATTGTGACATTTTAACTCCACAGTTTTTGAGTTAGTAGATGTCTTTTGAAGTTCTTTGATTTTCAAGCAATTCACTGAACTTTCAGCTATTAGCCTCAGCTTTCTTATAGCAATTAAATGTGGTAAAAAATATCACACTGATAATTATACAGAAAAATAATTATTTTTCATGCATGTATGATGATTATGATGATACTTTTACCAGAGCTGTGGGCTTCCACATCTTTTGGTTGAGTAACTATGCCTCCACTGTCAAAAGTGAGTTTCTGAGTCTGGAACTCATTTTAGTCTGATTTCTGAAGGAAACATGTACAGTTTATCAGTACATGTGACCACATCTTTTCTTTCAACTCCATTAGTCCATTTCAACTGAATTTCACAGAGGCAGATAAATGTCTCAGACATGGTGTCGCGGTTTGGGGTCAGGGCAGCCCCCAGACCGATAACAGACCGCTCTCTTTTAACCCCCCTCCCTCCCCAAAGGGGAGAGAAAAGGAATAAGGGAGAGAGACTTAGTGATTCGAAAAAGGAACTAAAGCAATTTAATCAAAAAATGAAATGAGGTATATACAAATATATACAAATATATACACAGCCAGTACCGAACCCAACCTCCCCCCGATGGTAATTACGTCACCCTCACGGACGCTGTGGAGGAGTTGGACTCTGGCACCGGGCCTTCAGGATCAGGATCGAAACGAGAGAGCGAAAGAGCAAGCAAGAGAGCGAGAGCAAGAAGAAGAAGCAGCAGCAGCAGAAGAAGCAGAAGAAGCAGAAGAAGCAGAACGAACCTCTCGACCCCCAAACTTTATATACTGGATATGACGTGTATGGCATGGAATACCTCGTTGGTCAATTTGGGGTCACCTGTCCTGTCTGCTCCTCCCCACAGGTGCGGTCTTACACTTTCTGCACCCCCCAGTGCAACACACAAGTTCTAGCAGTGGCCTTGGTTTTGCATTCCACCCCTGGCAGTAACTGTAAACATTAGGTGTTATCTCTGCTAGAAGCAGAGACTGTCTGCAAAACATGCCTCCAACTCCAGAAAGTGCAGTTAGTTAGAAACTTAAGCTAAAAAGCAAAATCACTGAACTGAATTTGCTTGCTTTTCACCCAAACCAGGACACATGGTAATTCCCTGCAAAGCAGATCAAGGTGAGGGTCTGCTTAGAGGAGAGGCATTTACTACTGCTCTCACTGAGGGAAGGATGGGGACCATTCACTCCTTCTCCAGTATATCCAGCTCAGCAGCCCCAACCCCACATGCAGGACTATCTGGGTGCACACATAACCCCATCTAGTAGGCAGCAGTTAAAAGGTGCGGAAAGTATTTTGGAGTAGCAAAAGAGAAGGTGTAGGAGACTTAAGATTGCTCCCTAAAGGGAGTTAGAAGGGGTGTAGGAGGCATAGAATGGGAGAAAAGATCACTGCTGTAGTACTCAGCTCTTTCTACCACTCCACAATGACTTTCCTACTTGAGCAGCTGTCCATCTAAGATTTTCGATTTATCTCTTTGTCTGACAGAACCCAGCCATTTCTCCTCGCCTGATTTTCTAAGGAGAAACACTGGATGTGTGAACCCATTTATGTTTGTTCCCATCTCCTCTGTAACTGTTGAACATCATAGATGTTCAACATCAGGGTAGAGGAAGAAAAGAAACCTAGTTATTAAATTATTTTATCTTTCATTAAATTTAGCTGCAGAGGAAAAGAGGGATGACATTGAGATGTCTTGACCAAGGAAAGGGGACTAGATGACATGTCCTGGGAATGGGAAAGTCTGTAAGTTAATGAATAAGACTATATCACTGATGCAGAAACTACCAGCCCAGCCCTAGAAACCAACCTGGACAAAAGGAGGCTTCCCTGAATCTGATACTCTGAGTAAAGAATGTTTCTTCAGAAAAAAAATGAGGCTCGGGAGGCACAGTTTATTACAGAGGAGAACACACGGTGTGTTCTTGCAGCACTTTTCTTTCTTTCTTTCTTTCTTATTTTGCTTCCCTTGATTTGAAATGAATCATTCAATCTGTGTCACTCGTCCATGTTAGATTACACTGGTTTGATTTTGTTTGATGCAGTGGAGAGGGGAAGAAGCAATGAGATGTGACATGCACTTTATCTTGAGTATTATTTGTCTCTAAAAGAGTGTGGCGATATGAAACCTCAGAAATGCCCAACGTAAAGGATAGTCATTACTTTGTAAGTGCTTACACAAATGTGTCAGAAGATTACATTTGGGAAAAGGCTTTTCAGCTCCACACACATTTTCTGTATGAATGCTGAATTAGAGCACACTGGCAGATGGGTGGGGATGATGCAAATTTACAAGTTAGAAGCTTGGTGACTGACTGACATAACATAAGAACGCACAACACATGAGAACAGGTTCCCAAAATTTAAAGTACTTTATCTAGGAATAAGAATAAAAATCCACCTTTTTTTTTTTTTTGGGAAGTCCCCTTGTAGGATAGTTTCTTTAGTGTTACTTATTTACTCATAATGTGACTTATTTTTACCTTATTTTACTTTATCTTTGTGTTACTTATTTTACTTATAGTGTTACTTATTTAGTGTTATTTATTTAGTTTCTTCAGTGTTACTTATTTTCTTGAATGAGACGGAAAGTATTTCTTAAGAGAATGTTACAGGTTTTGGGTGAGAGAAGGGAGGGGACTGCCCTTTTCTTGGAAAGTGTCCAAATCTCAGGGAGATCACAGCACTCAATATCACCATCCTATAATGATGGACAAATCATTCTGAAGAAACTGGATGACAAATTTAAATGGGCACACATGTATGAAAGCATAAAAACTGATGTTGTGCATTTAACCAGAAATCTGGAGCAGACCTAAGCATTCTAGGTGAAGGGGAATCTGTAGGAGGAGCATAAGTGGGTCTGCATTCTAAAGTGGGTCTGCATTCTAAGAGTTGTTTGAAAGTTACTTGTAGTGGTGTTTATTTTGTGGTACACCATTTACAGTATTTTCCGTGAACATCAACTTTTTTTTTTTTTTCTAGAGAGTTATCAGCCAGTTTTCCTCTGACACTGTCTCAAAACTCTTAAGGTCCTGCTAGCAAGTGTAACATATAACTACAACGAAGTTTTATTTTGAATAATTTCTAGAAAGTCCTGAAATGTAAGAAGGCTGGACGGTGTTTTAACAAGGAAATATACAGACAGAAATAAAATGGTTAAGCACAGTAGTAAGTTGTTATTCCTATTTGTCCTTATACCTACATTTTGTGATTTCAGGCCTTAAAATTTCCTGATAAGTCTCCACAGAATATTCACTTTTCTCCATGGGGAAGCCTCAGCACTCTAGTATTTTCTTTGGCATGTCTCCACTTTGTAAAAGAGTTCTGCTTAATCAAACACTAAAAAAAGAGATGTACCATATAAGAAAACTGACATGATCCAACCAGGGAGCCATAAATAGAAAACACTTGAAGAAGTACTTGCTACAGTTGGGCTCAAGAGATGTGTTAGGAAAAAGCTCTTAATAAATTAAATAATAAAAACCATGATCAGTTCACAGATAATTATCCAACAGAAAAGGGGTCAAATCTGACACATGAATTGTTCATGAAGGCCATTTTGATGAGCTATAATTATATGAGTGAATTCTCATCATCTTTTGTCTCCTGATTGCATGATAGCCACATAAAAAGATAAGAGAAAGTAGAATAAGTTCTCACTGTCAGAAAGAGATGTATTGATTCTAAGTTGTTGCTAGGTAAACAATTAAGCCATGTTGATTTTATTTGTCTACTGTCTGTAAAGGCTACTTAGATTCATTGGTGAAAAATTAATTAATATAATTCTGCCACTGCTCAAATAATGGAAATCCATAAAGATGAAATTAATGTAGTGGTTTGAAACCATTCATAAATGATGTGTCTCAGCTACAGAAAATCCCTATGAAGACTAATGGTCCTCAAAGGTCAGACTTTTTTTTTCTTCTATTAGGGTTAGTGGTTGGACTTGATGATCTTAAAGGTCTTTTCCAAACTATTCCATTATTTTATGATTCTTGTTTCTGGAATAAATAGATATCTATTAATGGAAGGTATAACTTAATCAGACAGATTTAATGTGTAGAATTTCACCAGCGCTACGTACTCACCTAATCTGTTCTTGATGCCCCTCCCACCCCAACAGAGCTCTTGCCTGCACAGATCATAAAGCTTACCTGTCTACATATACTACAAGGGAAGGGCAATGATGAAAAAGCTGAAGATAGAACACAATGGTTATCAGTGAGAACCACCATATTCTTTCCTTTTCCACAATAAAGCTTAGCTGCAATATGACATGTACCTACAAACTGAAGGAAAAAGACAAATGCCAGGGAAGGTATGAATAATGAAGCCTCTGAGTAATTAGCTTGGTAATACCTGAGGCATATTTATACGCACCACATCCATGCTAATTACCCATTTACCAGACTAATTTAACATCAGATATTTCTGGGTTCATTCCATCATCAGTAAATTTCTCTTGTTACTAAGCTACTGTAATTTCAGCATCAACTCTGTTTTGACTTACATATACTTGTAACCCTTCAATATCCTCAGGGGAACACAGTTTTGAGCTTTTCATTTTAGATTTATTTTATATAAAAGCTGGGGAGCTTGCATTTCAGACCCCAACATGCCTGTTTCAGATCTGCATCTTTGAAAGGCACCTGATACAGAAACTACTGATCACAATGTTGTCTCCCAATGCATTTTTACCTCCTTTTTTTTCTGTTTTCTGCAGATTTCATACTATTTAATTTTCCACAAAGTCCAATCATTTACCAAGGTGTCCTAGTCATTAAAGTGATTAATTTCTTCTGTACATCTGAATGTTTGTAGTAAATAAGAATTAGAAATCAGAAATTACATTGTATGGTGTAAATAGAACTTTATTTCTAAGGCGTTTAACTAATTGATCCAGTATGTCCTTTCAATTTTTAATGTGTATGCTTCTGTGATATTTGTAGATATTGGAATTTTTCTTTATAATCTATCAACAGGGCTAGAAAAAGAAATGTTTTTATTGAGAATATTCTGTAAGACACTGATTTTCATTTTTACTTTTCAGGAGAGATAAGTGGTAATCTTCCCGTTTATGGAAGCAAATGAGAGCTTTGCAATAGTTCTGATGCCAAAACATACTGCTTTTACTTCAAGCTGTGAAGAGAAATCTTAACCATCTTGAAAACCTAGAAATGAGAGCAGTCTTGTGGATTTCTTGGTAATTCTCTGAGGGTAAAAGGACTTACTGAATAGTGTAGAAACCAGGTGAATTCACTGGGCATCATAACTGCCCTGAGGATTTAAAATCATAAGAAAACATAAAATTCTCCAAAGTAATGTAAATATGATAGGTTATCTTATTTTTTAATTTTCAGTGTTGGATTAATGTTTGATTGTAGCACTTTTTGCTATTACCAATGATCAGTGAAAAATATTACACATGCCTGCTTACCTACTTAGTATCAGGATGTGTTTCTGACTTGCTTGCTTAAGACTGAAAAAGAGATTAAAAGCTCAAAATAGATTAAAAAAAATGGATCTAGATACATACAGACATGGAACATATAAACAGTCTGTTCAGCTGCTGCCTATCCCTGGAGATGTCAGAAACTCAGGATGTTCAATTTTCTGCTGAAACCTCTATGATCTTAAGCACTTGCTGAGAGGCTCCCATGTTGTCTGCCTGAAGGGCATAAAGGAAGTGCCTGGTTCATCCTAAGGTAACTTTTCTATCATTGAGACCAGTGAATGGTAGGACTGGTTGTACCTCTGCTGCCTGAGACATTGATAAATGGTCGATTTTATTCCTGCTTTCCACAAGTCTTGTCTAACCTTCTGGAATTAAAAAGCTACCCTCTCCTGCAGTTTCCACATGTAATCAGATATGAATTATGCAAGTTTGCAGATGACACCAAGCTGAGTGGTGCTGTTGAAAGGCTGGAGGGACGGGATGTCATCCAAAGAGACCTGGACAGGATGGAGAGGTGGGCCCAGGTGAACCTCATGAGGTTCAATAAGACTAAGCACAGGGTCCTGCACCTGGGTTGGAACAACCCTCACTATCAATACAGGCTGGGGGATGAGGTGCTGGAAAGCAGCTCTGCAGAGAAGGACTTGGGGGTGTTGGTGGATGAGAAGGTGGACATGAGCCAGCAGTGTGCAATCGCAGCCAAGAAGGCCAATTGCATCCTGGGCTGCATCAAGAGAAGTGTGGCCAGCAGATCGAGAGAAGTGATTCTGCCCCTCTGCTCTGCTCTGGTGAGACCTCACCTGGAGTATTGCATCCAGGTCTGGAGCCCTCAACACAGGAAAGACATGGACCTGATGGAGCGGGTCCAGAGGAGGGCCACAAAGATGATCAGAAGGCTGAAACACCTCTCCTATGAGGACAGGCTGAAGGAGCTGGGGTTGTTTAGCCTTATAGCTACCTTCCAGTACCTGAAGGGGACTTACAGAAAGGCTGGAGAGGGGCTGTTTACAAGGGCCTGTAGTGAAAGGACAAGGGGTAATGGGTTTAAATTAGAGTAGATCTAGACTGGATATCAGGAAGAAGTACTTTACCTTGAGGATGGTGGATCAGGGGAATAGGTTCCCCAGGGAGTTGGATGAGGCACCATCTCTGGAGACATTCAAGGTGAGGTTGGACAAGGCTCTGAGCAGCCTAGTCTAGTTAAGGGTGTCCCTGCTCACTGCAGGGGGGCTGGACTAGATGACCTTTGGAGGTGCCTTCCAGCCCTAAACATTCTATGGTTCTATGATTCTATCCTGTAGGGGTTTAGGCAGCATAACTGTCAGACATGGTCTGACAAAGGCGAATCTGGGACTACAACATGGAACCCCACCAGAGGAGACCTCAGGCTGCTGTGATATTTAATTGTATTATATACAGCAAAAGGAGACATTTTAATAGGAAACAAAATGGAAGGCCCATGCAAATATGGCCTTCTTTTGGCAGTGGAGTACTTTCCTGGGAGCTGGAAGTCAGTGCTTGTCAACTGCACTTTCCAAAGGCAGAGGCACGTAAGGAGTACCAGGTACATGCAAGAGGAATGTTCATAACTTATCAACAGGTGGATATAAGAAGGAAATGTCATCATTACATCACCCAACTCTGTTTTGTGAAAAGTGGCTTTTGTGTCTAACTCTGGCTTCAAGAGGTGAATCCTGAAGACAAGCAGAGGGCTTTGTCCTTTATGTCTAAGTTTATGACTTCCTGGTGGTGTTTCCTTACTCAGCAACCTACTAAGTGTGTTATCTTGAAGTAAAGTATAACTAATCAATCTGATATTAAGAGGATGGAAAATCCCGGTGGAGAACAAGGTACTTTGCTGTGAATCTTCTTACTCTATTTAATGGAGAGTGAGACACTGACTCTGAATTTTTTTTCACTTTATGGAAAACAGTGGATGGTACTTTCAAAAAAGAGTCAAAACCTAGATTATTCCCTCATGTTATTTTCTCAAATGTTTGAAATAGAAGTGTAGGATATGGAAGCAATTAATGCCGCTGGCAGACATTTTTGAATAATTGTTTTATCTGCTCATTTAAGTTCCTTGCCCAAGTTTTCTACTGTTTTATTAATAGCAGCTTCATTTAAGAAAAGCTGATGCTCAGTTGTAATACTAAAAACGGAATTTAGAACAAGCTTCAAAAAAAAAAAAATCTGAAAGGCGATTACACCATAAAAAGAGCCTGAAAAGTAGAAACTAGGAATGTTACAACCTTTTTCCGTGTTAACATTATCATCAATATAATACAAAAATGAGAAATGTAAAGCAATTACTGTAGCAGCAAAAAGGCACAAAGGGATGTATAGGAGTGCCTAGAATCTCTCTCTCCATTTGCATACAGCTACCAAAGTGTCTTGCAATTTGCTCTGAGCATTTTGAGGAGTTGATCAAAAACAGAGCATACATTTTGCACAACAAGGGACTTTATACAAATGCACTAAATTTACAAAGGCAAATGAAGGATGTTTCAGACAGACTTGACAGATTACAGGGTGCTGCTGTTACTATCACAGCCTTTGTGTAAATCTGGTCTAACAACAAAGAACTGACACCACACAAGGACAAAATGGAAAACAATTTAGAGGTGCTGTAGAACTTTTCCTATTACAAATACCAAGGTATCCATATACAAAGATCTTTAAATACAGGGGTCACAGACTGAATCCAAAAGGAGGGAGAAGTCATGTCTGGTGAAAAGTCATATTTTGCATTATGCTTCTCATGCATAGAAATGATGGATACATGGAAACATACAACAGTTAAGATTTCCTCCCTCTTTTTAAAGCATTTGTTTGTCAGCTTAGAATCACTTGAGTGATTTCAGCTATTTTGATTGAAATTTTATAGTGGGTGAGAATATGAAAGGTAAGCTAACCTGATAAAAGTATAACTAATATCAAAGAAATTACAAGAAGATGAGGCTAAATTGGACAGGGACTTAAATATATTATACTAGTCAATAACTTGAAGTATAAAAGCACATTCAAAAGAGATTACATCTCTAGTTAATGGAGAATTTTAACCATCAGATTGCATGTAGGAATTCATGGAGGTGTCTGAAGACCATAGATTTTGTAAGACCTTTAAGAACAAAAAGATTCAAACCTTATCCTCAGCTACTGAGCTGCCTCTATTCACTTTTACTTTGTCATGATACTATATGCAGGAAGCAGTTCTATGTGCCCTGTGCAGTTGTGTTCCTTCTATGTGGTGGCCACTGCTCCTGAAGTGTGTGACTGAACCTGTCACCCTTCAAATATATCTTCTTTCCCTGGGAATCCCAGCACCTTCCCTGAGCACTCATCTTTCCAAGACAAGGCCCTCAACTGTTCCTGTCATCTATGACCAACCACAGCCTGGCACAGTCAGGAGTTTGGGAAAATATCTGGTTTCCCACCAAAAATCCTGAATATAAGTAAGTGTCATTTAGTGGTACTGTCTGAAAGTATTGAGATTTACTGCTACTGAAGAAACTCACATGTTGCCCAGGTGGGAAAGGAGATCACTGGTGTCATTAGAAATAATATTGGAGAAACGAGAGAAGCAGACTTATCTGTATGAGCCTCTGGAAGGGCTTGAGGCAGTGTAGGGGAAACAGTGGTGGTGGCAGGGATGAAGCTGATGGGTAAACTATGACTGAGGGTCTGTTTCAGAATGATGGGTGTAAGAAACTTCTGAAAACCTTCTGTAATAACTCCAACAGTGATAGCAGTAAATAGATGCCATGCACAGTGCAAATACCAGTGCCTTCTCACATAGTTCTTTGCCCAGATTATTCTATTTTGTCATTACTGCACATGGATTGCCACATGTTCTTATGACAAACTGATCCCATTCCCTCTTGGGCTAGGTGTTTAGAGGACACCAGCATAACATCACTGCCTTCAGGAGAGGCAGTAACTTTTGTGAAACTAGTCCTCTTTGAAACACTTAAAGATCACCCAGTAATGTATAAACACTCTGCATTTATGGTTGTCACAATCCGATATTAGGATACATGGCAATTTTTATGAAAGGTTTAAAGGTGATCCCCAAATGGTGAAATTAAGACACAAACGAGGTCAGATGCCACATGCATGATGAAGTTTTATTAGAGTAGCATAGCAAAGTTTCTAAAGCAGACAGAACAGGGAGAAAAATAGAAACAGAAAAGAAATGAGAAAGCAAAAGACAACAAGTGATAGAATAGTCACCACCATGGTCCAGACAATGATGTCAGCGGGGTAGAGAGCTTCTTTTCCAGGAAAATGTTTTCTGTCTTCTCATAGTGTCCCAGATTTTTTATATGTTTCTTGCCCACTACACCCCCACTTCTCTCCCTGTGCAGATGAGGAATTCCTTCTACCTTCTCTGTACTCCTCCAAGAGATAAGGGAGAGGGGTATAGGGTAGATAGCACAATCCTTTGTTTTGCTAATTGGTGCAGCAGACACCTCAGGCTAATTTATTGCAGGAGGACCACCGGTAGTCTTCACTCCCAGTGCCAGCTGCAGACCTTCCCCCATCTCCAATCTCAGGCACACATTTCGGCGGGGGGGGGCAGGAGGTCTCAAGACAAACAACAGATGTCCTGAGTGTCTCAAATTCTTGGATTATTTGAGACAAACACTATTATGTCCTGCATGTCACAATGGTCTAAGGAAATTGGTAGGTTTTTTCTGCCCCCTTTTTTCCCTCACCCCTGCTTCTTCAGTGTGATTGAGGAAACAGTTGTACTAAGACACACAGTGTATGAGTGCAAAGTAAGTAAAGATTTATTTAGGTATTTATCAATATTTATTTTGCATTCATTATCAGAAAATTAATTGGAGCTAATCTATAAACCTTTGGGTAGTAATTATATTCTTCACAGGTAATTTACACAACGAAAGACCCTAGTCCTGACAATCTCAATCCTTTGCCCCAGACATTTCTTACAGTTATGGTGGTTTTCACATTCAATATGAGTAAAAGACTTACATTAACTGGAAGTTATTAAAAAAATATTAACACATTTCCAGACACAGTAGCAATAAAGATGGTGGGGAAAAAAATAATTGTAGACACCATTGTTTCTGCAAAATGAAGAGCATACCAAAGATATCAAAGTCTTCTTAGAGGCATTTCATTAGAATAATTTTGCATCATGCTGTTGTTACTTTGTGTGACTCATGAGAATACAGTACAACAGACTATTTAGATCCTAGTACAATGTTTGGAAATTATTTTCTACAAGTTTTTCATTTTTCAAAACCCATTTCAGAATGAGGAAATATGAGTGTTCTAAATGGAGTCTATGAACCTCCTGTCATTTTAACACTTTATAATATTAGGCAGTTTTCTGTATCCCACAGATGTGCATGACACTAATGATGACATCTCTCAGACTTATATCAGTATTGTTCTTGTGACAAGACATTATTTGAGCCTGAAATTCACTCTTCTTTAAGCAGTGTCTACCTCTCTAATTTTAGGACAATTTCAGTGTCACATAAAGGCTTTAATTTTAAATTGCTTACAGAATTTATTAGTCAAGGTAACATCCTATCAACAGATAAAATCTAGGATAATAGTAATGTCAGGCTGCACTGATACTGGGAATGGTAGAAAAAAAAAAAAAAAAAAAATCAAAAAGGGGTGCCCTTAGTTCCACTGAGGTATGTCAAGAAAATGTTTTTAGCACATGGTACAACAAGCAAAGAATCAGAAGTCACTCAACACTTTTCCTTCTGGCACAGCTGTATGTTGGAGTGGATTTTATGTTATTTATTGCCATATTGCTGAAAATTAACACCACTGTACCACCCGTTTTGTTGCTTCACTTTGATCATAAAACTTCCTTAGAATTTCAAGAGAAAAAATTGGTTTTCCATGCACATAATCTCTACCATGTAGTCACTGCATATGATATAAAAAAGAGGCACAGAACACTTGTCTATAACCTCTTAGACTCTTCCTGTGTTGTTTTCATCTCACTCTGCTTGTCCAGAAAGAGTTTGTACAATAAGAAATGTTGTCATGTTCCTACATAGTGCAGTGAAATGCCATAGCAGGTCTCAGGAACCCAGCAAAGGTCAGGAACATACTGTTTGCTTTCTTCAGACATATCCAAACCTAGCTGACTCATGGTCACTTCTTGCCTATCTTTAAATGAGACATGGATGTTCAAGTTCATTCTGTGCATGAACTTTGCAACACATCTCAGGTTCAGCAGCAGTGATGTCAGTGGGGTGGACTCTGGGTTAATTAGTGGTGTATATTGCAAACAAATATCCCAATGAATTATTTCAAACCCTCCTCACTGCTATTGCTATTGTGTTTCATTCATTGGTGGCAAGATCCAGGCTTAGTACACAAGTAACTATGAACTTTTGTTTCCACAGGTTTTATAAAGAACCTGACCTACATCATTCCCACTTCTAGTTATCGCTGCAAATTTCTGACCTTCCCAGTTAATCTTAAAGTGAAGAGTGGTTTTGTGAAATAGTTATTTGTTCACTGTGAATTAAGATCAATTCATCTCTCTCATCTGCAAACATCACCCAAATGAACCTTGAACCACAGGACTCCAGAGTTGAAAGGCCGTCCTTTCACCTTACTAACTACCCATATTCCATTGGTTTCCACTCCCTGTAGCAAACAGACTGTTCAAATCAAATTGCTCCCTTGTTCTCAGTGATGTATCTCCACCATGCTCAGTTTCAGTTGTAGCTCAGGAATGTTCCATACTCCTCTCTGAAAAGAGACAGCATTTATTTTTATAGCATAAGTGCCAAACACTAAACACATCAACATGCATAAAATTGCTCAGCACAAGGTTTCCTATTGACATCTTATCTTGTACATGTATGGGAAGAAAGACAGAAAAACGTGGAAGAGAAGGAGTACAAAGTTAGCTCTTTTTCCTATAGAGACCATATGGGACATAGGATAAAGACTAATGTAACAAGTGGTGTCCTTCAAGGGTCCATACTGGGACCACTGTTGTTTAATATCTTCATTAGCGACATAGACATAGTGGCACTGAGTGCACCCTCAGCAAGTTTGCTGATTATACTAAACTGGGTTGTGCAGTTGATATGCCAGAGAGATGTAATGATATTCAGAGGGACCTGGACAGGCTGGAGAAGTGGGCTCAGGTGAACCACATGAGGTTCAACAAAGACAGATACAAGGTCATGCACCTGGACTGGGACAACCAGCATTATTAGCCAGAAGATCAAGAGAGGTGATCCTGCCCTTCTACTCTGCCCTCATGAGACCTCACCTGGAGTCCTGTGTCCAGCTCTAGAGACCCCAACACAAAAAGGATGTCGACCTGTTAGAGTGTGTCCAGAGGAGAGTCACAAAAATGATCAGGGGGTTGGAGCACTTCTCCTATGAGGATAGGCTGAGAGAGTTTGGGTTGTTCAGCCTGAAGAAGTCTCTGGGAGGACCTTACAACAACCTTACAGTACCTGAAAGGGGCCTATAAGAAAGCAGGGGATGGTCTTTTCACAACGGTTTGTAGTGACAGGACAAGGGATAATGGCTTTAATTTATATAAGGGTAGATTTAGGTTAGATATTAGGAAAAAGTTCTTTAATATGAGGGTGATAAATCACTGCAATGAGTTGTCCAGAGAGGTGGTGGAGACCCCATCCCTGGAGACATTCAAGGCCAGGCTTGATGAGGCTCTGAGCAGCCTGACTTAGTTAGAGATGTCTCTGCTTATTGCAGGGGGATTGGACTAGCTTACTTTTGGAGGTCCCTTCCAACCCAATACATTTTATGATTCTATGATTTTATGTTTCTATGAGTATTTCAGAATAGTCTATGTTTCCAAAGCAGTCCTTCCTCCCTCCTTTTATCTGTGTAATAGACAAACATTTTTAGATATGGTTCTAGGTAAATATCTTTAAAGGATGCCTGTACTGGAATGACATACAGTGGCATTTTGGACAGTGGAGACCACAGTAGCTCAGTAAGGGGCAATGAGCAGATGACTGATGCCACCTATTAGCCTGGGAATTGTGGTCTCATGGAGCTGCCTAGACAAGTGTCAAAATCAAGCTAATGTATGATGGTGTTTCTGTGTGCTACACAAATCTAGCCACTCTGGTCCATGATAGCTCTTGGCATGGTAGTCCATTACACAGGGCAGATAGTCTCTTAATGAGCCTTAATGTACATTTCCAATTGCTTTCATTATCTTCCCCCGTCCTCCCATTTTATTTCATCCATGAAGAGATTTCACAATTACATGTCTCTCCCCTGGTTTATGTTCCATATTCTAAATTTTAGCATCCCTAATAGCTCTGTTTTTAGGGTTTTGGCATTCAGTTGCCAACCAGATGAAGGCTGACTGCTTTTCAGTATTAGGAAGTCACTTTTTTTGGTCCAGCTGAGAGCTATAGAAAAGTTAATGCCTAACTGGGAGCTGGATAGAACAATAATTTGTTTATATTCTGTGTGTGGCAGAAAGTAACTGAAGAATTCACATGCATGGAAATTTTATAAAAAAATGTGGAAATATTTCTAGTATTATTAAACTTTACAAACTAAGCTTTCAGATGGGCTGAACTTGGAATTTAAATCAATTTAGCTATTAAGGATTTCTGGAGTGTTAGAGCAGCTTCTGGCCAGTGATAGATTTCTACAGCTTCCTTCTTGCTACCTATGAAGAGTGTATACTTTTAGTAACTCTTGTTAATGACTGATGAGACCAATTTCCCAAACACAGTTCTTTTAATTATTTTTTACAATGGTTCAGTTTGCATGCCAATTACCAGACTCCTAAGTGAAGAAAGGCTAGTGCACTTGAAAGCTTCTCTGTTTTTTTTCCAATGACCTCACTGGTACAGTAAAAACTATTACCTTTATCTGTAAACTTACCTTGACTTATATACATAGACTGTCTTTATAACAACATTATGACTATATTTATATCAGGAACTTACTTCAATGTGATTTATTCTATTTTACCATAAATTTCCTCTAAAGCTTCCACTTTCCTTTATTTTTGTACACAAAAGGTGACCGTGTTCCTGAGATAAATCTGAAATGGGTTGACCAGATTTTGTGTGCTATACAATCACTACATCAGTGTAAATGAATTATCAGACTTTAAGGCCACCTAGCAAAACCTCTCCTTGCTGGTAACACTTTGCTCCTTGATGGACCATAGGTCTCAAAGCATGTAACAGAGGAAATTATAGAAGAGAGAATGATCAGATGACGACTTGAATGCTGAGAGCTAGGAACAGATGTCTAACCTTGTGCCCATCAACAGAGTGTAAGGACTCATACCACCTCAGTATGCCTCCTCACACCACAGCCAGTGAAGCACAATACTCAATTTCCATTTTAATTACACAATCATTTATCAGTACTCACCCATAATAAGCAGATAAAGTTCTTCATCTCTCTTTAGCAGTGGATAATTCACTCATGTCTGCTAGCAGTGATACTGTCTTTTCTAGAGGGCAATCCTCAAGGTCTTTACTCAGCTCCCACATTGACAAAATCCCTGTGAAAACAAAGGAAAGGAGTGCATTTAAGGCAGCTAGGGGCTTCTAGTATTGTCCCAAAATATAACTAAAGATACACTTTTTCCTGCTCAGGTATTTTTTTTTCATCTTTATTTTAACATCTGTTTCAATGTCTGTGGTCTTCAGCTCTTACACTTTTGGCCACCATTTAGTCAGATTATTATTTTTAAGGTACATTGTCTAGTGTGGTATTTTCCAGATGTGTTTTTTTTATGTAGCTCTGGTTTTGCCAGGTCACTCTACTGGCTTTCATCAATGCAGCTGAAAAGTCAAAATATCACTGCACTCACATAATAATAAATAAATCCCACATGTTTAATCTGTTAATCTAGGACATATTAACACTATTATTTGATGACTCCTGGTCTTATGTTCAGATGTATAATTTAGTTAGCTAGCATGTGAGTATACACGTAGCTTTCAATGCCACTAGCAGCACAACCTAGTCAGTTTTCCATGGAGGCTATGCACAGTCTCCCAGGACTGCTTACAGACATAGGCAGTGAAGCACATATTTGTGCAATTTCTTATACTTGAAAAATGCTCCTGGGTTGGTCATGTCCACTTGTATGTGATGAGTTTTATTGCCTAACTTCTCCTTTTTGAATTTTTATTTGCAGATGGCCTAAAAATGCTGAATATTTCATAAAGATTTTTGTCTGTTTCTTGTTTCTGGTTACTTTGTACTTCTCTTTTGTTTAGAAAAAAAACAAACAAAACAAGTTATCTTAGATTTTAGAGTCATTGTTGGCTTGGGTTTTTTTATCCAGGATTTGATAATAAATTTCCTGTCTCAATATTAGGAAATAAAAAAAAATAAACTGGAGGCCTGCAAAGCCAGCTGTGTTGTCATCTTAAGTTTCCTTGGATCACTATAGTAAGAAGAATGTTCAAAGCTCTAATCTTCTTAAGAGTGATCTTCCTACATTATTCTAAAACAATCTTATGAAAATTGCATGATGACAAACATTTAATGTAGTACTGCCGTTTATATTATTGCTGTTGTTTGGCTGTGATTCATGAAGTCCTCCTAGTTAATTAAGCTATTACTAAATAGCACAGTGCATTTGATGATACTGAGAACTGAAAGAAATCTTCCTTTTTTTACCACAATCTTTTTAAAGCCATAGAATCATAGAATGTTTAGGGCTGGAAGGCACCTCCAAAGGTCATCTAGTCCAGCCCTCCTGCAGTGAGCAGGGTCACCCTTAACTAGACCAGGCTGCTCAGAGCCTTGTCCAACCTCACCTTGAATATTTCCAGGGATGGGGCCTCATCCAACTCCCTGGGGAACCTATTCCACTGATCCACCATCCTCAAGGTAAAGTACTTCTTCCTGATATCCAGTCTAAATCTACTCTTCTCTAATTTAAACCCATTACCCCTTGTCCTTTCACTACAGGCCCTTGTAAACAGCCCCTCTCCAGCCTTTCTGTAAGCCCCCTTCAGGTACTGGAAGGTGGCTATAACATTGCCCTGGAGCCTTCTCTTCTCTAGGCTGAACAACCCCAGCTCCTTCAGCCTGTCCTCATAGGAGAGGTGTTTCAGCCTTCTGATCATCTTTGTGGCCCTCCTCTGGACCCGCTCCATCAGGTCCATGTCTTTCCTGTGTTGAGGGCTCCAGACCTGGATGCAATACTCCAGGTGAGGTCTCACCTGAGCAGAGCAGAGGGGCAGAATCACTTCTCTCGATCTGCTGGCCACACTTCTCTTGATGCAGCCCAGGATGCAATTGGCCTTCTTGGCTGCGATTGCACACTGCTGGCTCATGGGAGACTTTTAAAAGTTAGCAGTTTTTACCACTCCCACACAATATTGAAACCAGATCAAATTCTTCTTGATTTGTGATTCATATTAGCAAGTGTCCAGAAACACCCTGATTTCACATCCAATTGACAAGAGGACTGTTCATCTTCCTCTTACTGCAATAAGCACATTATATCAGTTACTCACCAAATGGGAATCTGCTACCTCGAACTATTGTAAATTTATGCATGTATATGTGTTCTTTTTCTTACAGTTACAGTAACCAGGAGCATAATATCAACTTTCTCGAATTAATACTGTTTCCACATACAATCCTGATGCACCATACATTCATAATCTTCAATAATTCTTCTGCATTTCAACAAAGATACTCTAACTGAGTAGGAATAACAGTCTCGAATTAATAAACCCACCCCAGTTTCTATTTTTGTAGACTCAGCAGTACCCAATTGTACTGGTGAATTTGTGATTTTAAATATTATTCCCATTGAAAAAAAATGCTGGATAGACCTCTTTTAAAACTATAGTTCAAAATGACTGCCGCTGATTTGTTTTGTGATTTGTCCCTAACACAGACTCTAAAGCTGAAACCACGTTATGAGCTGTAATGTAACCAGACAGCTCAGATAATAATTGATCATCTTTATTAGTGGAGGTATCCTTGATTAGTCTCTTCACTAAAAGAAAGGGTCATGACTGACATTTATAAGTGAATAAAAGCATTAGCTAGATAACAGAACAAATAAATACATTCTTCTGAGCTTGTGTCTAAACTGACAAGTCAACAGAATTTAAGATAAAAAGTCACTAGCATTTAAAAAATTGATTGATTTGTTTAGGAAATAGGTGCAGTAGCAATCACTCAATAGAAAGAATATTGCCCCATCTGAAATTTACCACCTGTATTCATATTTGATAAGCAGTGAGACTATACATGGCAAAAAATACTCCCAGTGTTTTAAGTGCCCCTTGACCTTTATATTTACTATGGGAAAATCAAGCTAAGAAACTTTAATGGAGTGCATTAACTGCCAAAAGTTTACCCCTGCTTTATATAGCTTTGTCATTTTATAGATTATCATAACTTTCACTTCTGAACTGTCTCAGAGGCACTAAATAATGATGTACTACAATGCCAAAAGTCATGTCTTAATGTTGACATCTTATATTTCCAATATCTTACTTCCTGGAATACTTATACAGTTATTCAAATATCCTGGGTCAAGGTTTGTTCTGTTGGTATACATGACTCACTCCATTTCAGAAAGATTTCCTTCACATAAAAATAAAATGTATTTAATAGTATTTTTACAAGAATTCTGTGAGCTTCCATTTTCATTCATGGCTGAAAATGCTTAAAGTAGAAAAGGTTAAAAAAGAAAGAAATAAATCATTGACACTTGCCCTCCATCTTTTGTCAACTGTTGAATACAACTGAGATTTTTCTATGTTTGTAAATTTTGGATGGAATATTTTAAATTCTAATAATATTCTCTGTTGTAGTACTATATCACATATTTTGGTTTTAATTCTTTTCATTATATGAAGGAAATCCTTCAGGAGAAAAATTTAGCATATTTCATATGTGCACCAGCTTGTAGACATTCCATAACCTTAGGAAGAAAATACTTATTTCCTAAGTAAACAGTGGGAGGTGCTGTTTTGTGGTTTGTTGGTGATTTTTTTTTTTTGTTTGGTTGTGTTTTTGTTTGGTTGTGTTTTTGTTTGGTTTGTTTGTTTGTTTGGGAGGAGGGGTTGGTTTTTGTTTTTATATTTCCTACCATTGACTAGTACTTATTGAAACCAAAAAGCAACACCAAATTTTAAATGAATATTTTTTTTGCACGTTAACTGTTTGCAATCAGATCCAGGCTTGCTGACATAGATTTGATATTCTTCACGTCCAGAATTCTGCATTGGAATAGCAAATTAATATTAAAGGTAAATTTTTGAATGGATCTTTCCCTGCAAACCTCTTGCTGCTATATTACTATTGTTCACTAGAAGCCAGCTGAATTAATCTCAAGCACAGCAGAACCGCTGTAATGCCATATGAAGAATTTGTCACAGTGACATTCTTGCTTCTTTCCAGCAGTTGAATGACACACAGCATTGCTAATTCACAAAGTAATGCTGGGCATTTTTTTGCATTGTGACNGGAGACTTTTAAAAGTTAGCAGTTTTTACCACTCCCACACAATATTGAAACCAGATCAAATTCTTCTTGATTTGTGATTCATATTAGCAAGTGTCCAGAAACACCCTGATTTCACATCCAATTGACAAGAGGACTGTTCATCTTCCTCTTACTGCAATAAGCACATTATATCAGTTACTCACCAAATGGGAATCTGCTACCTCGAACTATTGTAAATTTATGCATGTATATGTGTTCTTTTTCTTACAGTTACAGTAACCAGGAGCATAATATCAACTTTCTCGAATTAATACTGTTTCCACATACAATCCTGATGCACCATACATTCATAATCTTCAATAATTCTTCTGCATTTCAACAAAGATACTCTAACTGAGTAGGAATAACAGTCTCGAATTAATAAACCCACCCCAGTTTCTATTTTTGTAGACTCAGCAGTACCCAATTGTACTGGTGAATTTGTGATTTTAAATATTATTCCCATTGAAAAAAAATGCTGGATAGACCTCTTTTAAAACTATAGTTCAAAATGACTGCCGCTGATTTGTTTTGTGATTTGTCCCTAACACAGACTCTAAAGCTGAAACCACGTTATGAGCTGTAATGTAACCAGACAGCTCAGATAATAATTGATCATCTTTATTAGTGGAGGTATCCTTGATTAGTCTCTTCACTAAAAGAAAGGGTCATGACTGACATTTATAAGTGAATAAAAGCATTAGCTAGATAACAGAACAAATAAATACATTCTTCTGAGCTTGTGTCTAAACTGACAAGTCAACAGAATTTAAGATAAAAAGTCACTAGCATTTAAAAAATTGATTGATTTGTTTAGGAAATAGGTGCAGTAGCAATCACTCAATAGAAAGAATATTGCCCCATCTGAAATTTACCACCTGTATTCATATTTGATAAGCAGTGAGACTATACATGGCAAAAAATACTCCCAGTGTTTTAAGTGCCCCTTGACCTTTATATTTACTATGGGAAAATCAAGCTAAGAAACTTTAATGGAGTGCATTAACTGCCAAAAGTTTACCCCTGCTTTATATAGCTTTGTCATTTTATAGATTATCATAACTTTCACTTCTGAACTGTCTCAGAGGCACTAAATAATGATGTACTACAATGCCAAAAGTCATGTCTTAATGTTGACATCTTATATTTCCAATATCTTACTTCCTGGAATACTTATACAGTTATTCAAATATCCTGGGTCAAGGTTTGTTCTGTTGGTATACATGACTCACTCCATTTCAGAAAGATTTCCTTCACATAAAAATAAAATGTATTTAATAGTATTTTTACAAGAATTCTGTGAGCTTCCATTTTCATTCATGGCTGAAAATGCTTAAAGTAGAAAAGGTTAAAAAAGAAAGAAATAAATCATTGACACTTGCCCTCCATCTTTTGTCAACTGTTGAATACAACTGAGATTTTTCTATGTTTGTAAATTTTGGATGGAATATTTTAAATTCTAATAATATTCTCTGTTGTAGTACTATATCACATATTTTGGTTTTAATTCTTTTCATTATATGAAGGAAATCCTTCAGGAGAAAAATTTAGCATATTTCATATGTGCACCAGCTTGTAGACATTCCATAACCTTAGGAAGAAAATACTTATTTCCTAAGTAAACAGTGGGAGGTGCTGTTTTGTGGTTTGTTGGTGATTTTTTTTTTTGTTTGGTTGTGTTTTTTTTTNTGATATTCTTCACGTCCAGAATTCTGCATTGGAATAGCAAATTAATATTAAAGGTAAATTTTTGAATGGATCTTTCCCTGCAAACCTCTTGCTGCTATATTACTATTGTTCACTAGAAGCCAGCTGAATTAATCTCAAGCACAGCAGAACCGCTGTAATGCCATATGAAGAATTTGTCACAGTGACATTCTTGCTTCTTTCCAGCAGTTGAATGACACACAGCATTGCTAATTCACAAAGTAATGCTGGGCATTTTTTTGCATTGTGACTTTTCATCTTCCCCACAATTGCTTGCTCATATATTTTGTTCCATATTAAATTACTCATATGCATAACTGATATAATCTCTTTTCTGCATTCACATGTGTCTACAAGATTTAGTTATTATTGTGTCTGGAATGAAGTCTGGACTCCTCTCTTACAATTAAACAATTATTCTGGTGTTTTATATCTCTCTACATTAAGTGCAAAGGAACACATTATAAAAATTGCTCTAACCTATATTAAGAAGCTTTCCTAATTTCCATTCCATTACCTTATATTCTGGATGAAAGCTAGATTTCTTGGCCTACATCCAAGTAAAATAGAGGTGGTGATTACTGGCAGGTGCATATATATGACAGAATCAATATACTTTATTAATGTCTCTCCAGAGC
The DNA here is from genome assembly GCA_013401355.1 of Ceyx cyanopectus. Taxonomy (NCBI): domain Eukaryota; kingdom Metazoa; phylum Chordata; class Aves; order Coraciiformes; family Alcedinidae; genus Ceyx; species Ceyx cyanopectus. The sequence goes on from VYZU01058917.1 coordinate 41,319, forward strand.
TTGATTTCATGAAGGTAAAGTTTTGGCGATTTTTATCATATGATGCAAGAATTTTTTTTTTAATTATTATTATTTTATTTCTTTACTAAGAACAGTCTCTGGGACCTCCCTGGTGACTAATCCCTAAATCTTCACTCATAACCCTTGTGGTGCAGCTTATTTGATAGCAGAGCAGGCATTTGATCCATGTGATATTCTGGAGAATGTTGAACTTTGGAGAGCATGTCTGCAGCCACATCTGAGGGGAAACTTGAGATACACTTCCTGTGAAGATTTGCTGTCCACTTCCATCATTTTTGTGTTTTTATGCCTCTCAGACATTTAAATGATTTAAATTAATGACAGGAGTGATCACAGAACAGCCATGTTCTAAGTGAGCATTGCAGCTTAAGAAAGAGGCTTTGTATTAATAAGGTCTGGCTCAGGCAAAGAGCTTTAAAGAGCTCTACTTGAGCAATCAAGGCCCAGAAAATACCATGCCATGGGTAGACACCTATATATGAAAAAAAAATCTGTTGGATTTAGAATATTCACTATGAAACACTCATAAATGAGCCACAGATACAGAGCCATCACTCAGATTTCATAGCTGGCTTTGAAAGACAGCATGCTGAGGAAGATCACAGCATGCGCTTTCAGCAGCCTCCAGCCTGCAGAGGAAGTATCTGCTAGGTATCTTCACAGCAGCAGTTTATGACAAATTATGTGTCCATTATAAATTCCTTGCACTTCAGAAAGAGGGAAGGAGAATCAGGCATGTGGGAAATTGTGGTATCCCCAATTTGAGTGCAGTGTTTTTGGTGCTGAGAGGGTCTTGTGTATTGAGTGGAGGGTCTCTGCAGCAGTGGATGAAAGGCTTGACTCTAGATACCAACACACTGTGGGACTATGGAGCATTTTTCCAGCTCTCTAGTTTACAATGAATAATGAGTCCTAGTGGCCTGTCAAGACAAACTCTTAATGTGAGCTATCCCTCATTCTTCATCCTTCCTCTCCATGTCTACCCCTTCTCTGGAAGGGAATATTGTAACAGGGGCATTTCAGTCAGCCCCCTGGTTGGTTTCTGCCCCACCCTGAGTGAGACATGTTAGTTCTGGCTAATCAGGGTTTAAACTGAGGTTTTAAAAAGTACATTAGTGTAATCTCTCTCTAATGCATTTGTATTTATGGTTTGTTTTAGTTAATCATCCTGATCCATACAACTGTTTGGAGGAAAAAGGACAACATGATCTAAATCAGTCCCTAAAATGTCTGGTCATAATGGGGAAGAAAGAGACCCTTATACCACCTGATAACATCTCACATGTCTGGGCATTAGGAGTCTCAGAAGATTGTATTCCAACTGCACCACATTATTCCATGATTCAAATCCAAAAGCTACTGCCTTGTCCCTATGCTGGCTGCCTTAGCATTTGTACTTGACAGAGATTTCTGACTGACAAAAAATCAGCTATTGTAAAACACTTGGCTCCCACAGATTGTCTAGTAAAGCCAAAAGTATTTTCTTCCTCTTAAGAGTTTCCACCAATCCCACCAAGGCTGTGTGTGGCAGATGCAGTTGCAGTTGAGATACTTTTCAGTGGTTACTATATTTTCACTGTTGGCACCAGTCCCTACTGTGCTGTCACATCTAACTTTTCAGTGGCTCCCTTTGTACAGTGTAAAGTTCATAAAAGGCAAAGTCATGTTGCCATGAATGAATAATGCCCTCATGGCACATGGTACTCCAAGTTTTATTTTGTTTCTCAATGAGTAACTCCTGTAAAGGGATTTTTCTAATGTACTACATTTGTATAATAGGTTTCTCATGGCAGTTTTGAACACATGTAGTCAATTTAATTGATTATGCTCCTATTAAAAATAGTCATACACCAGTGACAGTCTTGACAGCCCATCTGTAAACAACAGACGCTATTTAAACCCAGCATTGTAATGCTAATTGGTAAAACACTACTTATGGATGCCTATGAATCTCTAGTAAAATCCTCACACATATAAAATACATGATATATTAAGTGTATGGACATGAAAATCTCCTCTAGAAATCCTCCAGGCATGTGGAGCACCTTTGCAAGGCAGAAGCCTGTGATTAAAAAAAAAAAAAAAAANATTAAAAAAAAAAAAAAAAAAAAAAAAAAGTGCTTTGGCTTTTTTTTTGGTGGTTGGTAGCCTTGCACTTAAGAAAGCCTAGGCTGCTGATTGCTGCAGCATATGCCGACTACTAACACTGTCCTTTCCCTTTTGGCCATTTCTGACCCCCCCATGCCAAGAGTGAGCAGAGGGGCAGGAATACAGGCACTTCCAGCTCTGTTGAACTACTACAATTTTCCCTACATTATGGTGATCTTTCTAAGACAAACATTTTACATGGGAAATTTGACTAGGATGTAGCACAAAGTAGGTATATTTTAACAGTAAAGCCCAAGCATTACCCTTGCAACTCTCTCTGGTATATTATCCTCTAAAGATAAAAGATGCCACACAAAGAAAAAACAAAACAACAAACAGCTGGACTCCGAACAGCTTTGATTTGACAGCTCCCTTATCAGCCCTGGGATAAAAATGATTTAAGTTGGCTGGCAGTTTAGGACACTGAATTCTTCCTTGCGTAACTAAAAAAAGGTTTTCTCATAATCTAATTCTTTCTTCACTCAACTCTCATTTTGCACTAGAGCTTCTGATTTGAGAGGGTTTTAAGGCTTATTGAAGATAAAATGCAGGTTCACAGACTTCTCATTAAAAAGAAAATTTGTTGTCACGTACCAAACAAGCACTCATGAAAATCTACCTCTCTGATTCCTGGACACAGGATAAGGGAGCAACCAGGTTTTTGAGGGCTTAAGCCTCAGAGGTACCAAGAATCTGTGAAACACACTGAAACAAGATGAATTAATAGTGTCTTCCAGGCTTTTATGTCAAAAATAGCTGTTTGAGTGGATGTCTTCATTTTTCTCCAAGACACTTTTCAATGTTTAAGAAAACCACAGTTCACTGACATTCTCTGAATATCCAGTTTGAAATGGAATTCTGGTTATTTGAAAGTGTATATGATAAAGCTCCTGTGCATGATTCATCTAAATTCCTGCTAAATAACAGGAAACATACTTCATATTTAAAAGAAATCCTTCAACCCCTGTTGGAAAGTACTGATATTCTAATATGGATCAAAACATCTATTACCACTACAGTATGAAGTTATAAGAAATTTCCTTGTGTTTTTTGTTTTTTTGTTGGTTTTTTTTT
>VYZU01058918.1:0-13813 GCA_013401355.1 Ceyx cyanopectus
TGTCGATGGCATGAATGGAGTAATAAATCATAATGAAACCATCCAATGGCTTTACACACTTATTGGCTCAAAGGTAAGGCACTTTCTAAAATTTTCCTTTTATATGTTTCTAGTGCTTTTAAATGCATTTACATATTACATGTTTGTTTAGGGTAAAACAGACTGTGTGCTAGGTTCCACATGATTCCATAACATGTTGCAAGGAAAACAGAGCACACTGAAATGTTATTTCTTCTCTACTGTTTATATTCTTTTGTGCTATTGGCCCATACTCTGCTCTTAAAAACAAACATAACAAAATGCCCTCATTACTGTCTGTGTTGCCATTGCAGAAGAAAAAGGAGAAGATTTTTTAGTCTTCCAGTTGTAGGTTCCAAGATGTTCTTTGGAACCCCTTTTTAGGGTGTTTTTTCCATTTCCGTGCTATGAATGCAAATCCTTTTCTACAATTTCACCATTCTACACTGCACAACTTTGCTGAGCACTGTGGGAGGACAATTCAGAATTGCTTCATTCTTAGAATACAAGAGTTCAGTTGGAAGGGACCTGCAGCTGTTATCTAGTCCAACTGCCTGATCACTTCAGGGCTGACCAAAAGTTAAGGCATGTTATTATGGGCACTGTCCAAATGATTCTTAAAAATTGACAGGCATGGGGCATTGCCCACCAGTCTGAGAAGCCTGCTGCAGTGTTTCACTGCATAAAGAAATGCTTAAAGAAATGCTTCCTAATGTCCAGTCTTTTTGTGCCTGAAGAACCCTAGAAGACAAAGTCTGGTACTTGCCTAGAGGGAATACTCTATTAGTCTCTACATACAAGGAGGCAAAAGCTGAAGACTGGAATATATGTTGCTTGAGTTGGTCTTCTCCAGTGATTGATATAGTGCACAAACCACTTTTTAAGGTTTTTTGCTGGAAGTTTGAAAGGATATAGAAGACAGATTCTGCTGGCATGTCATCCTGATGGACCATAGGATAAGTCACACTACAAATACACCATCTTTCAGTCTGTTGGCTCTCCAACTTCAGCAGGTTTCTTAAGGCCTACAGGCCTGTTGCTGCTTTTTACCATGCAGACCTGTTTGGGATAGATGTGTGTGACATAATAGCCAGAACAAGGTATGTTAGCTACTCTTAGCAACTCCAAAGTTCCCTATAATTGGCCGAGTTCAATCCATAGTTAGAATCACTGAGAAATTCTCTGAAATTTTTTCTCAAGTGACTGAGTTGCAGAAAGTTTTTGTTGGATACTATAGTAACAGAGATGCAGCTGCTTTCACCTAACACCCTTCATAATACAAGGAGAAAAAGGCCTCAATGTCCCAGGGGCCTTTTTTAAGCACTGCATTTTGTTTTTTTTCTACAACATATAAACTTCACTGCTGCAATATTGAAATGATTTATCTTGGGTTGATGTACCTATATTAGTAGATATGCAAAAGTGAGATAATTATAGTTATCAAAACTCAGGCTTGCAGGGCATGGTTCGTGATTGGGAGACAATGAAAAACTTCCCCCTCCTCCCCTGCAAAATGCTTCATTCTTGTCTGGCATAAGACTGGGCAGTTTACCCTCCTGAAATAGGGAATATTAGCTATGGCTGGAAAAGTGGTCCAAGATGAGAGAAAAAATGGTTGACTTGGTATAAATCCTAATTTTCTGTGGAACTGATAAAGGACAAGGAAAAAAAATATTGTCGTGTTCATGATTATTTTAATTGAATAATGCAAGTAGTGGAAGTGGGATGGGGGAGAAACACAACTGTATTGCTACCTTGCAACTTAAATTCTGTCTAGATTTACTTGACAAGAATACTTCAGCTCTCAGGTCCTTAAGCTTCTTTCTCCCTCCCCCCATTGCCAGCCCAAATGATTATCTCCATGTCCTGGCTCAGTGCCTGCAGCTGAGGAATGCGGGCAATGTTCTTTGAATAGTTTGGTTTCAGGTAGCATCAAAGTTGCTTTTTCATTATTCTTTGGCTGTCTTGGAATAGATCTAAGTCCCTGTCTGTGTGCCAGAAGTTAACTGAAGGTATGACAGGCTTACTGTCAGAGTGTGGTGGGACAGCTGCTTTATGCACTTAAAGGTGGTTTTGACTTTCTGTGAAAAATTAACCCCTGGAATCTGCAATGTACCGACGGTCTAATCTGCAGCCTTGCTATGCTGGTGTCTTCTCTTCAGCAAAGGCAGTGAAAAATATGTTAACACTGCTGAACAAAAAAGTAATAGTGAAATTGCCAATTAATTCCTGGGACAAATCCCTCTAATAGGATGCAGGAGTGCAGGCATTCAGCTGCCACAGCTGCAACACACGGTTTCTTGCCTTCTCAAAAGCTCTGATCAGGTTTAATAAACTCAGTAGCAGACGTTGTTGAATCTTTTCAACTGTTTGGAGGTTTTTTAGGTCTAATTCTGTAATAGCTTTGACCCTTTACTGTTACTTGCTCTGCCCTGTCACCCGTGCTCACTTGGAGTAGTGTATTACAGCATGTGCTTGTCCACTGCAGCACACATTCAGCAGAGGACCTTAAGGTCTGAATAGCACTGCAACAGCTATAATTTTGCTACCTAGATCCAACATTACTTTATGCACATAGCAGTACTTCTGTACAGGGATAGGGGAAGGGACTACAAAAGAAAATTGGAAGTTAGTGGAAAAGAAGGACTATAAGAAATTTACTGAAAACCTGTTGACATCAGATTCTTTGCTATTGCTAGTTCTGGTGCAGTTTACCCCTCTGAGCATCAATGGATGCTTATATAGATGGATTGTTAGAAGTTGCTGTATCTAAATTTGTCAGGGTGAGTGTTGTTCTCTGAGAGAAGAAGAAAATTAATCTCTAGATGACTCATTTGTTAGTAGGCAGAAAGAACCTTCTGTTTCAGATTGTACTAAATGGGCACTACTTTGGAAATGTGAAGTTAGCAGTATCCCTCTTCTGCTATGTTATTTGAAGAGAAGAGTATTATCAGCACTTCTCACACACTTAGGGCTACCACTGGAACTTTGCAGGGCACATCCAACCATGTGTAATGACACCAGTGTGTGCCTCTGGCCTTTCACAGACTGCCTGTAGACTGCTTTCCAGTCATCAATGACTAGAACATCCCTGCCATAAAACATCTGCGTCATAATTCCAATTTAAAGGCACATTACTGCCATTTTATCATTATATATATATAGGCAGCAATTTATCATTTTTTCCCTGTTTAACAGAGCATTAAAATATGCTCTTGATTATAGGTGCATGATTACATGCTGTTGGCTTACAGAAAACGTCAATACATAACTGAGGTAAGCAGTGTCCTGCTGTAGGAGTGCAAAAAGAGAGTTACAGTAGGGCCAAGGCTCTGACCATCTTACATAAGTTATGTAAATAGGGAATATCTGTCAAACAAGTTTTCTTTTAGCATTCATTGTTCGTATGGAGCCTTCATGCAAGATAGTTTCATTTTATAAGACAAAACTGGGAGTTAGTGAGTTAACAATGCTTTCAGAATTGCTCCTTAATTTTTACTTGGATTTTTTTCAAGTGAGTAAACTAACCTATCAAGGATGTTGCCTTAACTGACCACATCCCATCGTGCATATATATCAGCCTTGCAGCGCCTGGGAAGTGTTATTTCACCACCACCTGGTGTTTCTGCCAGTTGTCTGTTGCTCCTGTTGAAGTTGGTATTTTTTGCATTGTATTGCAAGATATATTTAGCCTGATTTTTAAAGATACCTGAGATATTTGTACTTGCTGGCAGCTGGCATCCTAGGGCCCTGGGGGGCACCTGCAAGTTGAGTCTCAGTTCGATGGTGTTGGCAAGGTCTGTTTCTTTGCTGGGTTAGAAACTGGGTGGCTGAGCCCAGAGGGTGGTGGTGAATGGAGTAAAACCCAGTTGGCGACCAGTCACAAGCGGTGTCCCTCAGGGCTCAGTTTTGGGACCTGTCTTAATATCTTCAACAATGACCTGGACGAGGGTATCGAATGTACCATCAGTAAATTTGCAGAGGACACAAAATTAAGCACAAATGTTGATCTGCTTGAGGGTAGGAAGACTCTGCAGTGGGATCTGGACAGGCTGGAGTGATGGGCTGAGGTGAATTGTATGAGGTTTGACAAAGCCAAGTACCAGGTCATGCACTTTGGTCACAACAACCCCCAGCAACGCTACAGGCTTGGGGAGGAGTGGCTGGAAAGCTGCCTGGCGGAAAGGGACCTGGGGGTGTTGGTCGATAGCCGGCTGAACATGAGCCAGCAGTGTGCCCAGGTAGCCAAGAGGGCCAATGGCATCCTGGCCTGTATCAGAAACAGTGTGACCAGCAGAAGTAGGGAGGTGATCGTGTCCCTGCACTGGGCACTTGTGAGACTGCACCCCGAGTACTGTGTCCAGTTTTGGCCACCACAGTACAAGAAGGACATTGAGGTGCTGGAGCNTAGAGGGGAGTTAGGTGCTGGAACAGGCAGCCCAGGGAGGTGGTGGAGTCACCATCTCTGGAGGCGTTTAAAGAACGAATAGATGAGGCACTTGAGGATATGGTGTAGTGGTTAGAGAAATGCTAAGACAAAGGTTGGACTTGATGACCCTGGAGGTCCTTTCCAACCATATTGATTCTGTGATTCTGTCAGAAAATTTCTCTTACCTAAAACAAGGGACACCAGCTTAAAGCCATATATGTTCTAAGCCATGTTAAGTCCTTATAATGTCTTTTTCAGCTATGTATGAAGTAATATATATTATTTTCCATATGCCTTGGTATTCTGTCTGACCTGGTAATAGGAAGTATATGATACTGTATCAGAGCCTTACCCTCTCCAGGACTAGCTACCGAATGTTTACACAAAGCACATTTCTGATCAGAATGTTTTGATTCAGAAACCAAAGCAGGAAAAAAACTGGTATTAATGTCTGCTAGAGAAGCAAACATTCCTTTGCATCACAAACCCACAAGTTTTTGCAACTCCACCTTAATCTTCAAAGGCACATCTAAAGCATTAAGTGGTCCAAAACTCGAGTCTGGTTTCACCTTTTCTTTCTCTCCATTTCCGAATGCTACTGATAATGATTATTTTTTTCCCATTTGATGATCCAGGCTGTTCTAATTTTCCACAGGGGAGCTAAAGCCCCCTTTTGGCATTGTTTTCAGTGGAAAGTAATCCATTTTCAAAGTGGTGCTGGGTAATCTCAGAAGACAGGATGGAATGCTGGGTCCAGGCTGATACAACGTGGTTGATTAAAGATTCCTATCTCACATCTTGCTTTAATTTTTTTTTTTCTGTATTTTTTTTCTTCTGTCTGGGTCATAGATTACAACATTAAGTACAACCTTTAAGTAGTAAGTTGTTCCCTGTCTTGTGTGAATCTTTTGCTTCCCTTGGTACTGAAGTAATGACTTTTTGAATGTTTTAAAATGTAATTCAATCCAAAAGAAGAAAAAAGCTTATTTCAAAGCAAAAGGGAAAAACCCACAACATTCAAACAGAATGTAGTTGTAGTGGGGGAATTTGTTGATTTCAAAAGGAATGTCCAGTAGGGATGCTTTTACTGCACAGTGCCAGTAACTTGTTAAAACATGCAAATCGTTGGTAAATCACTTCATGATCATTTTGAGAGACAAAATTAATTATATTCTGTCACAAAAAAATTACTAAAATTATTTTTACAAATGAATCATTTAAAGTATATAGAGGTAAATAATTTAAAAACTTGATTAATTCCGTCTCTATTTCACAGGTTATTTATTCACGTGCTGAACAGAAGTCATAAACAGAGCAGATAATGCAATATCACTTCAGACTCTGAGCAACCCTATCTAATTGAGGATGTCCCTGCTGACTGCAGGGGGGTTGGACTAGATGATCTTTAGAGGTCCCTTCCAACCCAAGGCATTCTTTGATTCTAGGAACTTGAATTTGTGCTTTTCTTTTTTTAGGAAATTTTTCACCAAATCCGAGTGTACAAATACATACTGAAAACCAGTTTGTATATATGGAAAAAAATACCAAGGGCTTAACAGATGCAAATAGGGCTAGAATAGTAACAGTAGTAGTACTAAAGCCCAAAGAAAGTTGAATTAAATCCCTACCAAAACTGGATGGTATACTCTCCAAGGACCTTGGAAATACAATGTATTTGCATCTCATTAATTTTTCTGATTATGTATTTTGAAAATCACTGTATGTCTGGATAACCTATTCTGAGTTAACATTGCCTACATTATGAAAATGAACATAAATAGGAATATGCCTGGTCTTTGTGACCAGGAGGCAGTGCTGTAGCACTGTCCTGCACTTTTTTTCTTAATGTGTTGGAAAGTGTTCTAGAAAAGCTGGCCAGCTAAAAGACTTAAGCATCCAGGAGAAATTACACAGCTTTGAGACCTACTATGATTAATTTCATATGCTGTCATCTTCCCATTCTGCTGCCTTGATGGTTAACAAATTCTCTTGCAGCCTCTGAGCTTCAGTGAGACCCTACATACAGCTAACATACAATCTATATAGATTATGCATCATCCCTCTTACCTCCAGCCACAACACTGATATGCCTGGGGCTTTGTTCTGTTTTCAGGTCTAGCCCAGGTAGAAATTTCAGTTAGTTGTCAGTCTCATAGGTTTTCAGGCTATTTTACTTCACAGAAGGGTCCAAAGCAAAGATGAGATTCCCCCTCAAGCCCTAAAATCAGTGCAGTCTCACCCATGGGCTGCCCTGTCCTTGAGACTTTGAGCTGTGGTGAACAGGTACAACTGCTTTGAGTTCAGTGCAATGAAGAACATTCATGTTAGTAGCTGGCTTTTAAATTTCATTTACTATGCCTTTCGCCATTGAACTATTGTTATGAAAATGGTTGTGTGAGAGAGAAACTAAATCCTGGATTTCTGGCAACTTTCCTACTTCCTGCCTCTCAAAGGCTTGAGCCAACGCTCACCCAGGTCAGTGGAGAGCTTCCCTCCTCTTCATCTCAGCTGTAATGGCATTATTGCATGACTGGTTTATATTGAATTGTGTTTAATTAGTGCTTTGAAGATAAGGATCAGGGTGTTGCAATAAACTTGGAATAGGATATGCTAGCCAGTGCATTATGCACTTGCTTTGGCCTGTCCAATTCAGCAGGAAGACTGGTATGAGTGCTGCTCTTCTTTACCAAGTGTATTTGCAGGTGGTTTTCAAAGCTGTTCCATCAAACATGAGAGTTTCCAGTAGTCCAGTCCTGCAGCAATAACTCTTCCAGTAACTCCGTCTGTTGCATTAGCTTCTGAGTATTTTGAAGGGATTTTCCTGTATTCAGGATGAACTCTTGTACATTAAAGTGATACCAGAAAACACATAGTTCCCCACATCATAACAGAGATCTGTTTAAAACTTGTTTGAAGTGAAAAACAAGAAAATGTAATGATTAACTGCCAACACCAGAGCAAATGTTCAGGCCCAACTTTTCACTCGGTTCTCATCTGTTCAGATCTGTATGAGAAAATGGTCTGTTAGTGATCAGTAAAATATGTCCAAATATTTCCAGAAAATACCATGCATCTGTGCAGATGTACAAGCATTTTGTTGTAAAGGAAAGGCATGAAGAAGCAAAAAGCAAGTGTTATACTATAAGTAGTTAGGGGGAAAGACTGGGAAACAACCTGAAAGTCAGTGCTAGCTTTTAGAATGACCTCAGTCTTTCTCACTGCAGTAGTTCAGTGTCAGCATATCTGTTGCCATTTGCATTTGTGGGCAAATTATTGTGCATTGGCCCATAGCTATTAGTATTTTCTACTAGTTACTAGTGTTTTCTAATGAGCTTTACGTCCAGCATTCCTTTGAAAGGAGAATGTGCAACTGGAAACTTTGTCTGTATTATGAGATGAGGCTCAAAAAAATGGAGCCTTCTTTTTCCAGCATGCTTGAGGTTGTGAAAGGTCTTTAACTAAATAATCAATTATGTGAACAAGAAAATAGAACATTTTCAACCCTAAGTTGTCAGATGAAAAACAGTAAATAAATTTGAAAGAGTTGTTCTGAGGATAAAAAGCAGCTCATTATAGTCCAAGCGTATAGTACCCACTTGAGTACTATAAAAAAAAAATCCATATTTTTCTGCAGAGCTGTGCTTAATTTTTTCTCTCAAATTACTTTTCTGAATGTCCTATCTTTTTGGAATCTCCTTGAGACAGAAACTGAAATAGTTGATACTGTATTGCCTTTATTTTCCTTTTTAAAACCATCTTAATTTTCTTCTTAAATTAGTCTCTGTATTCATGGCCATATTCACAGATATATACAGTGCAGTAGTGGAATCTTTCCTGCAGGAAGGAAGGTGGTATCCAACAGTTTCCACAGTGTCATGTAAACTATATTCAAGACAATTCAGCCAAAACAGCAGTTAATATACCAGTGTTTTGCTTGTAGATTAGCATGGAAGAGCGTTCCAGCTAGGGAGTGAGTCCATACATTGAGAGACCCAGCCTGAATCCAGCTTCCGGGCACATTTTTGAACCAGTTTCCACATTCCTTTGTGTCCTGTTCCCTCATCTGGAAAATTGGTATTTGTGTTTTAGAGCCTTGGGGGAAGAACATGAGGGAGTGGAAGGACAGATTATATATGTTGAATACAGAAACGTAGGTGAAAGTTGAACCTAATACTAATTGTTACCATATCTGTCCTTCTGGCATAATTCAAAAATATTTAGGTAGAGATGTTCTTTAAAGCAACAGCTACTAGTGGAAGGATAACAAATATGCTGTATCAAAAATGGAAACCACCAGAACATATATGATGATTTTATATTCATCATGTAGTGCACCCCAAGGAACCCCTGAGCTGCAACTGACTACAGTTTTGCACCATGTTACTGCCCTAGGACATGTCATGATTATCTCATAGATTTTATGTTGGTCTCCTCAGTTACAGAACTAGTCCTTAGGAAGGAAGATATCTGATAAAACGTGTGGCCTTCAATTACTTTTCATAAGGTCAAGATCAAAAGAAAGATTCTCTGATATTTTCTTTCTTTTTTTTTTCTTTTTTTTTTCTTTCTCCACAGTCCTCTAGTAGTAATTTATACCATCTAAATTCTTTTAGGAATAATTTCCAGCATACCAGCAGCTTCTCTGGCTCCCATGATAAACTGAAATGAGTCTCATCTGGACATGCTGTGTACTCTCTTTCCATATTCTTATCCTCTTTGATCACAGCAATCGAACAAGGAGTTCAGATGCTTCTTGGTTTGCCCCCCCTCTACCTCTCTACTATTTTCCTTATTGAAGACCACATTAATGAAAAACAAGAATGTGGTGTTTGGTATAAAAAATACTGTTAATACTTCAGCCAGTGTGGAATTTTTATGGGTTGTTCCCTTTTATTTTTGAATGTCCTCTTCCTATTAAAAGACACAGATCTGTAGTAAACGTATGCTTTGTCTTTTTCATTTCCAGCAGTACGAAGCTGCTTCTTTCTTTAGTAACAAAATTAAAGCACACTCTCAGAAGCCTTTTTTGTCTCTACTGTTCTTTAAATTTCACTTTGTGGTTGTCTAAGCATCTTATTGTTATGATTTTGGAAGGAAATGTAACACTGCTAACTCATAGTTTGAATGCTTCCCCAGTTGAGCTTTACATAAGACAGCCTTTCTTGCAGAATAAAAATTGAAAGAGTTCAATAGAATAAGAGACCCCCATGGGTATTAATGTATGGAGCAACCTCAAACTGTTCATTTTGAGCCAGTGCATAAAAAAAACCAGGTTGATGCTTTTTGTCTTCCTCATTGTTCTTTAGCCTCAATATACATGCTCTTCTCATATTTGATGTCTGTTAGGCCACACTTCCATGCATAGTGGAACTGTAGAGCCCCCTGTAGTAAGGATTCTATATGGCTCTAGGGGAATGAGGTGATAAAACACCTGAAGATAGGTTTGCTTCCAGATCAGCACTGCCTGGTGATTTGCTCAGATGCTATCTCTACTAGCTGTGGATGCCAAATTTAGTATTATGATAGACTTCAACTTTCATCTCTGGCCTGCATGATATCCTTCTTGTTTCTCCGTCATCCCCTTCTGATGTGGGGATCACAGAATAATTATGGTTGGAAACTACCTCCTAGACCACCAAGTCCAACCATACCTACAACAAAATCAAAATACCCAATAATTTGAAAAACACAAATAATGCCCGACATGCCTGCCCCTAGTGCATGTTGTGAAGCACCATGTCAAATTGTTTCTTAAATACCTTCAGGGATGGTGACTCAACCACATTCCTGGGAAGGCTGTTCCAGTGCCTCACCACTCTCTCCATAAATAATTTCTTCCTAATATCTAATCTAAACCTGTCCTGCTGCAACTTCACACCATTTCCCCTGGTTCTGTCATTAGTAATTAAGGAGAAGAGGCCGCACTCACCTCTCTACAACCTCCTTTCAGGTAGTTGTAGAGGGCAATGAGGTCCCACCTCAGCCTCCTTTTCTCCAAACTAAACATGCCTTGCTCCCTCAGCCTCTCCTCATACAACTTGTTCTCTAAGCCTCTCACAAGCTTGGTAACTCCTCTGAACACATTCCAGAACCTAAATGTCTTTTCTATAATGAGGCCTCGTACTCAAGATGAGGCCTCGTGAGGGCTGAGTACAAGAGCATGATAACTTATCTTGCTGGCCACACTATTCCTTATACAAGCCAGGATCCTGTTGGCCTTCTTGGCCCCCTAGGCACCCTGCTGACTCATGTTCAGCCAGCTGTCTACCAGCACCCCCAAGGTCCTTTTCTTCTGGGCAGCTTTCCAGCCACTCCTCCTCAAGCCTGTAGCGCTGCAATGGGTTGTTGTGACCAAAATGCAGGACCTGGCACTTGGCCTTATTGTACCTCATACAGTTGGCCTTGGCCCATCGATCCAACCTAAGTCCCTCTGGATAGCCTTCTTTGCCCTCAAGCAGATCAACACACACATAATTTGGTGTTGTCTGTAAACTTACTGAGGGTGCTCTCAATCCCCACATCCAAGTCATCAGTAAAGATGCCAAACAAGACTGGCCCCAAAACTGATCCTGATAGAAACTGATAGAAAGAGATCAGGTTTGTTAAGCAAGATCTCCCTTTCATAAACCCATGCTGGCTGACCCCGATCCCTTGGCTTCCTTGCGCTTGCCATGAGAGCTCACTCAAGGTGATCCCCTCCATGATCTTTCCAGGTACCAAAGTCAGGCTGAGAGGTCTGTAGTTACCCAGATCCTCCTTCCAGCCCTTCTTGTAGGTGGGTGTCACATCAGCCACATCCCCTGTTGACCAGGATTTCTGAAAAATGATGGAGAGAGGCTTGGTGAGCTCTCCTGACAGGTCCCTAAGTATTTTTGCATCTGGCCCATACTCTTACACACACTTATGAGTGTCTAGGTGCAAAAGCCTATCATTAACTACTTCTTCCTGGATTATGGGGGGATTGTACTGTTCACCATCCTTATCTCCAAGCTCGAGAGGCTGAACGCCATGGGAGCAGTTGGTCTGTCTACTAAAGACAGAGGCAAAGACAATGTTAAGTATCTCGCTCAACCTTTTCCTCATAATTGGTTGCAGTGTTCCCCTCCACATACAGTAAGGGATGGATAATTGTGCCTTAGTTCTCTTTTTTTTGTTAATAATATTAGGAGTGCATCATGAATGCCCAAGTTTGGTTTTTATTACTGGAAGATCTACATTCAGAGCAGAGCATCAGACAGAAAATATTAGTTCAGTAGTAGTAATTGCAGTATATCTTAACGAGGATATCCTTGCCATTTTCTACTGTGGGTTTTGTATAGGAAAAAGTGCTCCAAGGACGTCCCAAGGTATTGGGCCAGGATCTGAAAACTGATCACAAGATTCTTCTGACATCATCAACTGATGTGGTAATACTGCAATTACTCATCTATGGGGTTGTTTTGGTTTTCATCCCTTTTACTCAGAAGGGTGTGTTAGTATTATTGGTCATATTTGTGTAAACTGACACAAAATTATGTGGAACAGATGGACATCACTAGATTGCCTTTACCTACAGTCATTAGCACAACATGTTTTGACAGGTCTGAAGAGTTCAATCCCAGTCCGCATCAGTTATTATACTATCGATGTTAAAGTACTAATAGCATGATACCATTTCAGTTATTCTTAACTTCCAGAACAAAAATGAAGCCTAAAAAAATAATCCTTCCTAATACCTTCCTCTTCAGAGGTCTACCTTCTAAAGTTTTTGCAGTAAATTGCTTTCCCTCATGGAAGTAAATTGCAGCTTGAGAGTGAAAAAGGGAGTCATTCCATTCATTGGAGGTTCTGGAGGTTTTAGACTTGCCTTTTCCTTTGAAACCATGACATTATTTTGTGTGTCTTATTTAATATTAAATCCTGTTTTGACAATAAATATAGTTTGCTTAGAAGTCCTGTATCTTTAGAAGAAAAGGAGATGCAAATTTGGAATTTTTTTAGAGTAGATAATAACTGCTGCCTCCATCTGAGGTTCTTGCTTCTGTGCAGGAGTATGGACACATGCAGATGAATGCTGACACATGCACTTTCTCTGACTGCTCTGGAGAAGCACTACTATCACTGGTGACCACTGCATGCCTGAAGCAAGTAAAGAACAAAATAGAAAACTAGACAGGACACACCTTGTATGTCCAAGATGCATAAAACACTGCAGCTGATTTCATGTAGAAGAAAAAATTACCAGTGAGGGTAATGAAAAAGCAAGCTGTTTTTTCTGCGTTAGAAAATCCATCCCACAGCACCACCTAGCAGGCACCAGTGGATATGAATAGACAGAGGACAAGGCTGGAGCAGAATGTTACTGGGAATACAATGTAGAACAGGACTATGTGCTTTAAAACAGCTGTTGCAGCTAATACCTAGCACAGGTGATTGACAGGAGCTCAGTTGTGCTGTCCTTCCCTCATGCAGCTGTTATCCTTCAGTATCAGATGTTTGTAGTTTTGATGCAGCTAATTAATGTTTCTGCATATCTGATGAAATAAATCTTCAGTTTTGGGGGGTTTTGTACTCTAAAATGGAGAACTTCAGCCCCATGCATTTTTAACACACATAGATTAATTGATAGCATTAATTGTCTTGCACTTTAGGTTCTGGTCTGCAGTAGTCCAAGGTGCCAGGAAGGAAATCCCCCAGAAGCCTGCTTAGGAATACTGCCAGAGCATGGATTTTGAAGAGCCTGGCGAGCACAGCCTGGTCCCACCCCTGTGGCTGAGGAAGATGTGTTAGATAATAGTTAAGATGCAGCTTGCAGCCTCAGTTTTTAAAAGTAGTTGTTTAACATGTTTGCTGTTCTAGGGGGACCAGAACAGGTTGATTCTGGGCTGCAAATGTGAAGTATTTACTTGTTAAACTATAGCAGCCTATTGCCTTTACTTTGTCACTTGATCAATCTTATTCATCTCTGTACTTTAAATTGCCTTATCTTCACTCTCCCACCCTAAATGGGTGGATATGAAAGGTTCTGGCAATAACCACTTGTGAGAGACTTTTCTAGGAGCTTGAAGGAAATATTCAGTGCTGCAATTAAAGAGGCAATTTCAGAGCACAGAATTACTGAATGTTAGGGATTGGAAGATTCACAGATTCACAGATATTAGGGGTTGGAAGGGACCTAGAAGATCATCTAGTCCTACCCCCAGCCAGGGCAGGATCACCTAGACCAAGTCACCCAGGAACAGATCCAGGCGGGTCTTAAGTGTCTCCAGAGATGGAGACTCCACAACCCCCCTGGGCAGCCTGTTCCAGAGCTCTGGCACCCTCACTGAGAAAAAGTTCTTCCTTGTGTTAAGCCTAAACCTCTTGTGCTCCAACTTGCACCCATTG
>VYZU01058918.1:13983-24228 GCA_013401355.1 Ceyx cyanopectus
CACTTGCTCTTGTTAAATTGCGTTAAATTTCTCCCTGCCCAGCTCTCCAGTCTGTCCAGGTCTCTCTCACTTCATTCAGCATCTGGCCCACATTACTTTTAGGTTTCCTTTTACCTCCAACATACTTGAAGAAGCTTTTCTTATTGTTCTTGACCTCCCTCGCTCCGTTTAGTTCTAAAGAGGCCTTAGCTTTCCTTGTTGCATCCCTGCATCCTTTGACAACTTCCCTGTATTCTTCCCAAGTGGCCTGCTCCTCCTTCCACGTTTTAGATATTTCCTTCTTTTGCTTAAGTTTTAACAGTAGTTCTCTGCTCAACCATGCTGGTCTCCTAACTCTCTTACTAGATTTCCTACTCTTTGGGACACACGGATCTTGAGCCTAGAGGAAATGGCATTTGAATATTAGCCAGGTTGCTTGGGCCCCTTTTCCTTCTAGGGCCCTGCCCCAATGGACTTTTCCAAGCAGTTCCCTGAGAAGGCCAAGGTTGGGCACAAGGTGTAGTTGGTTATGCTGAATTAGAACATCAGTGGTCCTCCTCTGAATTCTGTTGTGGATATATGAGTTAGTGTCCTGGTTTGAGTGTTCACTGATTTTTCCTGCAGTTACTCTTGACTGCGGAACAAAGTGGATGTAATCTGTTTTGGTTACTTTAGGAAGAAGAAAGGCTTTGGGTTTTGCTGCTTCTCTTCTCTCTCTTTCTGTCTGTATTGCTCCCAAAGAGCTGAAACAACAGCCCGAAATTGATCTGTAATGCAAGTCAAATTACTACGGATTATGTTCTCATGCTTCTGTGGGTTCAGCTCTTTGAATGACCGGGCAATTACTTGGCTAAAAACTTATACATGTCCCAGATGCCGAATAATTCTCAAGTAAATATATTAAATATATTTCATTCTGACAATAATGAAACTGAAATACACATGAAATAGTGCCATAATAAAGGCCCATATGACTGTGCAGTGTTTTGATCAAGTGCGTTTAGTTCTCAGATTCAGAGTACGGCACTGTGAAAGGTTCAATAAAGAGAATTCTGTGCCCTGGTGCTCTGCTAGCTGCTCTTTTCACCCTGTCACCTTTGCTGCAAAGAGACCTGTAGCTTGGCAGCTACAGCCTCCTAGAATTATACAGACTTCAGATATCTAGCAGGATATAGAGAGGCTTTCATACACACAGATGAGTGAGTTCAGAATCCCTGGTGGACCTGTCAGTTTCAAAAATGAGTTTCAAAGCCTGAAATACTTGTCATAGCCATATTCTGAGTCTGCTTTATAGAAAACACATTCAGTCTGCTAGCAAACTAGACTGATATTAAGGATTGCTGTCACTACAGTACTGCTGAGGAACAGAAACACACATTCTGTGAGTCATAAGAGGTTCGTTAACAAGCTGCTGAATATTATTCTACGTGCTTGAGATAATTAAGTCACTTAAGCTACAATATCAGATCTTTACCAAACCACACCCTGTGTGCAGTGAACTACTAGAATCTCACTGCATAAAAGATCTTGTCTTCAGGTGATTTGTGAATGGAAAAGTATGTTTTGGGTATCTGTATGGGCATCTAAATCTTAACGTATGTAGGATTGCTCTGCTATACCAAAATTAGGTAATTGCTGTGATCTGGTGAAAATAAAAAGTGTTATGGATTTTTTTTGCACCCTCATATCCCTTTCAGTATATGTGAGTTTGGGAAGTAGTATGGATGTGTGTGAAAGACAGAAAATCAGCTACAAGTGTTAGACTTCAGTGTTATCCAGGTATGTCCATTTTTTAAATTCATGTTCTTGATACAGCTCGTATTATTTAGTCACATTTAATCATTTAGTCACTGTCCTGAACAACTAAGGGTAGGCAGTTTTGCGTGGAGTTGGGCAAGATGACTTCCAGGGAGGTCTCTTGGAACTTCAACCCTTCTGTGAATCATCCAAACTTCCTCCTCCTTTTTCTGCTATACTGGTACCCATATACACATGCCTTATACTTTGAAGAAAATAGTAAAAGCTAGACCTTTTTTTTATGAGTTGTAACAAAGAACTTTAATTTTAGTCAAATTAGATTTGGGGTATGGACACGGTGATGAATCTCTGTGTTAGAGTTCTTACAAGAATGTTAATGAATCTGAAGTTAACCTTATCTAATCTAAATATCTCTTACAAAACTAAGATATGAGAACTGTTACCTACCACAATGGTTCTCCTTTTTGAGCCTAACAGTGCTCAAACTCTTCAGTCTCCATGAACAGTGAACTACTGGTATTCTTGTCATTCTAGTCATAAATGGTATATATATATACATATATGGCTCCTTTCTCTAGTTTTACTGTAGTAGTTATTCTTTCAACATGAGTTTGTGGTCGAATTGTTCCATGGTTTTATGTATTATATTTGTTCTTTCAAAAGTTTTATCATTTTAGTAGTTCAAACCACTATTACGTTGCTTCTTAGCATGCCTAAAAATTATAACCTTTTAACAATTACCTTAAGAAAGATGTTGCAATAAGTAATATCGTTTGGACTCTTTGTTAACACACTAGCTTGAACCACTTCCTTACATTTAATACATAGGTTGTCTTGCTGTTGAGTTTTTGCTGTTGAAATTTTGTCTATGAGACAAAATTGCCAGGAAAGTGTTGCCAATCATATAATTAAACTTACGGGGATTTTCAGGTGAAAGTTACTTGAAACTATCCACAGTTTTGGTATTTAATATTACTACTTTTTAATAGACCTGTTGAAAGAGCAAATTTCACATGCATAAAACCACAGAATAGTAATAGAGTAGTTTTCCAGTGTATTTGCAGACTCAAATATTTTTTTTCCTCTAGGGCCCTTGAACTCAACCTTGTTATTATTTAAACAGGACATTATCAAGGACACTAACTCTAGCAAGCTGTTTCATGAGCACTAGAAATAATGAAGTATTTTTATTATCTTTATTCTCCTCCCTCCTTGTTTTTCCTTCCCATCCCACATGCTCTCAGTACCATCAGTTCTGCTGTGTGTCTCATGCCTGCCTTTGGTACAACTGACAGCCTGCAACATAGCTGTTGGAAGGCTACATGAGGACTAATTTTCTAGATAGCTCCCTTTCAAAATGACTGGAAACTTTCTCTTACGAGAATTCTGACTTTGTGTCCTCTGTAATGCAGTTTTCCATTTGAGTAGGAACATAGATCAATTACTGTCCAATAGAGTTAGCCTACAAGTAGACAAAGGAGAGAGAGCACAGATGTCTAAGAAAAGAAAGGTGAAAATTATGTGCTTTCTGGTGATTCATGTGTTTGAGCAGGTTTAATTATGTAAGCAGACTCTGAGAGAAGGTTCTCTGATAGTTTTCCTATTACTCTGTTTTCCTCTGATCATAATGTGACAGAGCCATGCATTTTATTAGTGATGACTTTCACAGGCAGGGACAGGATCACCTATGAGCCCCATCTGAGCCATTCTCTGCATTGGCCAGGAGAAAAATTAACTTAATGAATATGCTCTGCTGCTTTGTACCCTTAACAATCCCACTGCAGATCTGAAGCTTCTGAAGAAGTCTGATAATGTAATGAGAAAATTCTTTTTACATCACCTACAGACCAGCCTGTATAAACCAGAGTTCTCTCTATGCCAGGAGGTGGGTATCAGAAGAAAGNTCTGGTGAAAATAAAAAGTGTTATGGATTTTTTTTGCACCCTCATATCCCTTTCAGTATATGTGAGTTTGGGAAGTAGTATGGATGTGTGTGAAAGACAGAAAATCAGCTACAAGTGTTAGACTTCAGTGTTATCCAGGTATGTCCATTTTTTAAATTCATGTTCTTGATACAGCTCGTATTATTTAGTCACATTTAATCATTTAGTCACTGTCCTGAACAACTAAGGGTAGGCAGTTTTGCGTGGAGTTGGGCAAGATGACTTCCAGGGAGGTCTCTTGGAACTTCAACCCTTCTGTGAATCATCCAAACTTCCTCCTCCTTTTTCTGCTATACTGGTACCCATATACACATGCCTTATACTTTGAAGAAAATAGTAAAAGCTAGACCTTTTTTTTATGAGTTGTAACAAAGAACTTTAATTTTAGTCAAATTAGATTTGGGGTATGGACACGGTGATGAATCTCTGTGTTAGAGTTCTTACAAGAATGTTAATGAATCTGAAGTTAACCTTATCTAATCTAAATATCTCTTACAAAACTAAGATATGAGAACTGTTACCTACCACAATGGTTCTCCTTTTTGAGCCTAACAGTGCTCAAACTCTTCAGTCTCCATGAACAGTGAACTACTGGTATTCTTGTCATTCTAGTCATAAATGGTATATATATATACATATATGGCTCCTTTCTCTAGTTTTACTGTAGTAGTTATTCTTTCAACATGAGTTTGTGGTCGAATTGTTCCATGGTTTTATGTATTATATTTGTTCTTTCAAAAGTTTTATCATTTTAGTAGTTCAAACCACTATTACGTTGCTTCTTAGCATGCCTAAAAATTATAACCTTTTAACAATTACCTTAAGAAAGATGTTGCAATAAGTAATATCGTTTGGACTCTTTGTTAACACACTAGCTTGAACCACTTCCTTACATTTAATACATAGGTTGTCTTGCTGTTGAGTTTTTGCTGTTGAAATTTTGTCTATGAGACAAAATTGCCAGGAAAGTGTTGCCAATCATATAATTAAACTTACGGGGATTTTCAGGTGAAAGTTACTTGAAACTATCCACAGTTTTGGTATTTAATATTACTACTTTTTAATAGACCTGTTGAAAGAGCAAATTTCACATGCATAAAACCACAGAATAGTAATAGAGTAGTTTTCCAGTGTATTTGCAGACTCAAATATTTTTTTTCCTCTAGGGCCCTTGAACTCAACCTTGTTATTATTTAAACAGGACATTATCAAGGACACTAACTCTAGCAAGCTGTTTCATGAGCACTAGAAATAATGAAGTATTTTTATTATCTTTATTCTCCTCCCTCCTTGTTTTTCCTTCCCATCCCACATGCTCTCAGTACCATCAGTTCTGCTGTGTGTCTCATGCCTGCCTTTGGTACAACTGACAGCCTGCAACATAGCTGTTGGAAGGCTACATGAGGACTAATTTTCTAGATAGCTCCCTTTCAAAATGACTGGAAACTTTCTCTTACGAGAATTCTGACTTTGTGTCCTCTGTAATGCAGTTTTCCATTTGAGTAGGAACATAGATCAATTACTGTCCAATAGAGTTAGCCTACAAGTAGACAAAGGAGAGAGAGCACAGATGTCTAAGAAAAGAAAGGTGAAAATTATGTGCTTTCTGGTGATTCATGTGTTTGAGCAGGTTTAATTATGTAAGCAGACTCTGAGAGAAGGTTCTCTGATAGTTTTCCTATTACTCTGTTTTCCTCTGATCATAATGTGACAGAGCCATGCATTTTATTAGTGATGACTTTCACAGGCAGGGACAGGATCACCTATGAGCCCCATCTGAGCCATTCTCTGCATTGGCCAGGAGAAAAATTAACTTAATGAATATGCTCTGCTGCTTTGTACCCTTAACAATCCCACTGCAGATCTGAAGCTTCTGAAGAAGTCTGATAATGTAATGAGAAAATTCTTTTTACATCACCTACAGACCAGCCTGTATAAACCAGAGTTCTCTCTATGCCAGGAGGTGGGTATCAGAAGAAAGTGTTTTAGTATGGAAAATGGATGTAGTGCAAGTGGACTTGCTTCTACATTCTAATCACTTCTGAAAATCATATAGTATTGATTTGGTCTTGAATCTAAAGCCCACATTTGAAATTTGAAATATTTCTGAAAACACCCATTAGTCATCTATTTACTTAGAGAGTTAAAAGAAAAGAAAATGATGTAATGTTACACCTTCTATTTCCCTTTAAGTTCATAGTACTTCAGCTTTTCACTATGTAAAATGTGATGAATCACAGCATACTTCACAGAACTGTTCAATGACTTTATTAGTTGTAGATTACTTTCAGATCCTTAAGTGTTTTGCATGAGATAAGTAACACATCAGTAACTTACCTTAGTAACAGGTTGTCTGATCCCTCTCTCTTTAAAATTGATTGCCTTTTGTCTTGAGGACAGTGACATTGTATTACATTAGATGCTTTCACAAACAAAGATGTCATGCAGCTGCATAAGGAAAGCTAAAATGGTGTGATAAAAAGGGGATTTTGGAGAGGACAGTGAAGATAAAATCCTGCCTGTAATTAATTTCAGAAAAACTCTTTACCAGTGTTTTGGAACATGGCCAAGGAAATATCAACATGGACCTGCCCAAGGAAAAGAAGTTGCTGAAACTGGCATTCTCCCAAACCTTTCCTGTTGCCAGAAGTTCAGCCCAATGACCATCTGTTGAGGACAGCATAGTTCAAGGCTAACACCATACATCAATGCAGAGTGCTGGTGAGAAGGCTTGGCATACAACTCTTCTATCATTATAAGAAATTTTTAGTTAAGGTCCAAATGACCTTAATCATATTTTTCCTATATAGGCGCACACACTCCGTTCTTGTAATTCATTTTAGTTTACAAATTCATCTATTATGTGGAATTTTAATTCCCTGTGTTTTCATATCTTGACGTTTATTATCTCTTCCTGTTACCAAAATATGAAATAGTGCTGTATAACGTCTGCTGCTGAACAGATCACCAGGGTAGTGGTCAAGAAAGACAAGGTTATCTTTCATCCATTCTGCCCATCAGAAACGCATATTTTATTTAATAGACGTATGAACAATTCCTAATGAGCCTTCTTGCTTAAAGAATGAGACACATTCTAAAATTACTTTCTGACCTATAGACCTTAGGCTCATTCATTTACAGAAAATACAGAAAAATAATCTAGTCAGACAGTGTATTTCCAGATGCTAAATTGCATTACAGTGACATTATACACATCATGGGTTTTGGGCTTGTTGGGTTTTTTTTTGCATAAGGCTAGTATATGCCCAAACAGTGTTATGCTATCTAATGAAAGAAATAGACTGCTAAAGAATCTTGCTCTATGATCTGTAACATGAAAATGTCAGAAAACCCTTTCTATATATAAATAATGTAAGGTGCATGTTTGTAGAAGGAAAAAAACCCAAAACGTTCTGTTCTTTATCAAAAGCTGTTTGATAGCACATTTCACACTAGCATGAGTTTTAGCAGAAATTGCTTCTTGTCTTAATGTAGCATCTCTCAAGCTAAGTGTTTCATATCTTATCTAAGATAATATAATCACAGTCTTTGCCCAGAGGGAAGTCTAGATGTACTGATGGTGTTCATTTGTCTGGAGTCTCAGAAGCTACCAGTATTTAGGAAGGGTTAATAAAGCAGGTTGAATACAATGGAACTGCACAATTTCAAGAGAGAAAGAAGATACAATCTTAGTGTAAATCTTTACAAGTGAAACATAATTCCTGTTCTGGACACAGGCTAATGGCAAATTTCCAATTAAATTTTTTTGGTTCGTGTTTTGTAATGAAAAAAGGTGAATAATTTAATTGAAACCAAACCCTTCTGTTTCATCAATTTCTGAAAGAGCAGAAGAGAATAGTGCTTAAAACTGGGGAACACCTAATAGGTCTGTGATGGGGCCATTGACAAAGGTGTGATGGCACCACCTCAGGTGTCACTTGAGATGTAAGAAACTTCAATCTTTAATGTCCTACAATCTCCAGGTCTTATCCTGTCCTCCTTTCTGTCTGAGTAATTATATGTGATTTTCACAAAATGACCAGTTCTCTCAAGAGAAACTAAGCAAATTGGTCTGGTGGTAGGGGAGGAAGCCAAGACAAGACTGCTCTCACTTTGTGTTTTGTCCTGCAAAGCTGGTCTTCCATTCATCCTGCTGTAAAACAAAGGAAAACATCTTTTTAGACTATCTTACGGGATGAGAAAGTCACTTCCCCACATCGCAAAAAGATCTCCATTAATATTCCAAAAGGAGGAGAGAACACCCCAAAAACCCCTGTAGCATCTCCTGTCTCATTCCAGGCCCTGCAGCACTAAGTTTTTTAAACAACATCTGTATGATGTGGTGATTGCTACATGAGAAATACATCATTAACTCACTACAAATGGCTTAATAAAAGGCTCATACCCCCCCCCCCCCCACCANCCCCCCCCCCCCCAACAGAATTGCATGTACTCATCTGAGAGGAGCTTTGTCCTATACCATGCTTTGATTTGCCATTTGAATTGCTTGCTTCTGTGTACAGATTCTTTTTATTTTTCTCCTTCTGCTTCTGGGCCATGATAGATGATGTAAATAATCATTTCCAGGCATGAGTCTTTTTTTTTTCCTATAGACCAGTCACTAATCACTACTTGCTCATCCCTGTGTTTTGTTGGTAAGCCAGATGAATTTCTTTTTAATGGCCACCTTCTCTTCATGTCAGAAATCTCACCGCAGATAAATGACAGATACACACCACATATGTAACAGTGCACAGGCCTTATAATTGTTATTCAGTATATTTACAAAGTTCTGAGAAACTTAATTTTAAGAATAGTAAATGCATGCATTTTTCTGCCATTCATCACATAGCATGCTCTGTAGAGAGAAAAAAAAATAAAGGAATTAAAAGACTGGTTTTTAGCTGATAGTTTTAAGCATCTCATATCTAAGTGTATAGTTTTTCATCTCAGTCCAATTATTCTGTTTACACTGTCTATGTCTTCAGTCCTGAGCCTTCCAGGCACTTAATAACTGTTAATTTGCCTTGTTTCAGCATCCCTCTTTGAAGATCTGGGCAAAAATGGATGAATATTAATATGGGATCTACCACCAATTTAGTATGCTTCAACTAATAAAAATCCCAATTCTTAAAATCTGAGACATCACACTCATTCTCATATGCTCTACTATTATAAGAGGCCACAAAAGCTTTACATCTTAGCTTTGTGATGTATCCACATGCCATGCACATCCTGTGACTTGGGCAGTTGTTGCCTCTCTGATAAGAAAGTGAAGAAGTTGGCACATCTTCACTGAAGCCTAGAAAGCAGCTTTTAAGCTGCCCCAGCACATATGAACTCTTTCTTCCTTTTAGAGAAGGGTGATTAGACTCATTTGTGAAGTTTTGTGGTGTAATATAGGTTATTTAAACTTCTAAAATATTAATCATTCTCCTTAAAAGTGGTTGTTTTAAAGTTTAGATGTAAAATTAAGCTGACTAGAAACACTTGGCTCAGGGGATGCAGAAGGATCTCACNTGCATAAGGCTAGTATATGCCCAAACAGTGTTATGCTATCTAATGAAAGAAATAGACTGCTAAAGAATCTTGCTCTATGATCTGTAACATGAAAATGTCAGAAAACCCTTTCTATATATAAATAATGTAAGGTGCATGTTTGTAGAAGGAAAAAAACCCAAAACGTTCTGTTCTTTATCAAAAGCTGTTTGATAGCACATTTCACACTAGCATGAGTTTTAGCAGAAATTGCTTCTTGTCTTAATGTAGCATCTCTCAAGCTAAGTGTTTCATATCTTATCTAAGATAATATAATCACAGTCTTTGCCCAGAGGGAAGTCTAGATGTACTGATGGTGTTCATTTGTCTGGAGTCTCAGAAGCTACCAGTATTTAGGAAGGGTTAATAAAGCAGGTTGAATACAATGGAACTGCACAATTTCAAGAGAGAAAGAAGATACAATCTTAGTGTAAATCTTTACAAGTGAAACATAATTCCTGTTCTGGACACAGGCTAATGGCAAATTTCCAATTAAATTTTTTTGGTTCGTGTTTTGTAATGAAAAAAGGTGAATAATTTAATTGAAACCAAACCCTTCTGTTTCATCAATTTCTGAAAGAGCAGAAGAGAATAGTGCTTAAAACTGGGGAACACCTAATAGGTCTGTGATGGGGCCATTGACAAAGGTGTGATGGCACCACCTCAGGTGTCACTTGAGATGTAAGAAACTTCAATCTTTAATGTCCTACAATCTCCAGGTCTTATCCTGTCCTCCTTTCTGTCTGAGTAATTATATGTGATTTTCACAAAATGACCAGTTCTCTCAAGAGAAACTAAGCAAATTGGTCTGGTGGTAGGGGAGGAAGCCAAGACAAGACTGCTCTCACTTTGTGTTTTGTCCTGCAAAGCTGGTCTTCCATTCATCCTGCTGTAAAACAAAGGAAAACATCTTTTTAGACTATCTTACGGGATGAGAAAGTCACTTCCCCACATCGCAAAAAGATCTCCATTAATATTCCAAAAGGAGGAGAGAACACCCCAAAAACCCCTGTAGCATCTCCTGTCT
>VYZU01058919.1:0-10468 GCA_013401355.1 Ceyx cyanopectus
GATGCAGTTCAGGATACAATTGGTGTTCTTGGCTGTAAATGCACACTGCTTGCTCATGTCCAGCTTCTCATCCACCAGCATCCCCAAGCCCCTTTTCTGCAGAGCTTCTTTCCAGCCCCTCATCCCCCAGCCTGTATTGATAGTGAGGGTTGTTCCGACCCAGGTGCAGGATTCTGCATTTAGTCTTGTTGAACCTCATGAGGTTCACCTGAGCCCACCTCTCCAGTTTATCCATGGCCCTCTGGATGAAATCCCATCCCTCCAGCCTTTCAACAGCACCAGCACCATTCAGCTTGGAGTCATCTGTCAAATTCCTGATGGTGTTCTCAATCCCATTGTCAATATCATTAATGAAGATATTAAATAGTACATGTCCCAGTACAGACCCCTGAGGGACACCACTTGTCACTGTTCTCCATCTGGATATTGAGCCATTGACCACCACCCTCTGGATGCGACCATCCAGCCAATTCCTTACCCAAATATCTCCAATTAAGAGACATTGTGTGTCACAGAATCGAACTCTCTGGATAAGTCAAGGTAGATGACGTCATTTGCTCTTCCCTTAGCTACTGATGCTGTAACTCTGTCAAAAAAGGTGATCAAACTTGTCAGGCACGATTTCCCTAGCACTATTTACCCTTGGTGAAGCCCTGCTGGTTGCCACCAACAATTTTCCTCCTTCAGGAGGATCTGCTCCATGGTCTTGCTTGGCTCTGAGGTGAGACTGACTGGCCTCTACTTTCCTGGGTCTTCTTTTTTTCTTTTTTTTGAAATCAGGGGTTATATTTCCTCTTTTCCAGTCAGAGAGAACTTCAGCAGACTGCCATGACTTTTCAGAAAGGATGGAAAACGGTTCATCACCTGCAGTTCATCTGCCAGCTCTCTCAAGACCTACAGATGGATCTCATAGAATGTTAGGGGTTGGAAGATCATCTAGTCCAACCCCCCTGCCAGAGCAGGATCACCTAGACAGGAATGCATCCAGGCAGGAATTTCATCCAGTCCCATGGACCTGAACATTTTCTTCAGTTACAGTTCCTTCTCTCAGTCTCTTCCTTTGCCTTCTGCAAATTGGCTTGTGCAGTTAGAACACTTTCCAGTGAAGTAAATGAAGACATTGAGAACTTCAGCTTTCTCCATATCCCTTGTAACAAGGTCTTATGTTTCTTTCTGGAGAGGGCCCACATCTTCCCCAGACTTCCTTTTATCACAGACCTGTAGAAGTTTTTCATTTTACCCTTGATGTCCCAGGTCAGATATAATTCTACCCAGGCTTTATCTTTCCTAACTGGAATACTAACCCTGGATACTCAGACAACTTCTTTGTAGTCCTCCCTGTCTACCTGTCCTTGTCTCCACTCTCTGTAGACCTTCTTTTTGCATCTAAGTGTGTCCAGGAGCTCATTGTTGATCCAAGCAGCCTTCTGGCATTCTTACCTGCCTGCCTCTTTTTGGGGATGAATTACTCCTGGGCTTGGAGGGAGGTGACCAATTAATATTGACCAGCTTTCCTGGGCCCCTCTCACTTCCAGGGCTTTCTCTTGTGGTACTCAACATTTATTATATATGTTAGAGTAACCACAGTTAGTAACTGAGACCAGTGTCAGTTGCCACACGAGCATCTGGCAAGAGACAGCTCCTGCACGCAGACTTTTACAGGCTGTGCCAACATGGCTTGCCCACGAAGGATGTGGCTTGCCCAGAGCCACGCAGATGAGGCCACATTACCTCCATAAGCCAGCATTGCTTCTGTCAGGACACCTCTCTGAATCCCAGATGTGAATCCTCTAAACTCACCCTTTTTGCTGCAGTTCAGATCCACAGCCTGGCCTTCTGTTCTTTTTCTTTCTGTGGAAATTCCTGAAAGTCTTCCAAGAGGTTAGTGAACTGCTATCTTGCAGAACTGTCAGTACACTAGGAAGAGAAAATCTTACCAGATAAAACAGCCCATAGAGCTTCAAGCCAGCAGCTGCTTCTGAGAGCAGCTTGTAAAACTCAGTGCTGATGTCTGTGAACATGAGACCCGCCCTCGTGCTTTGGCCTCAGTCCAGCACTAGAATCATCACCTGCACCTAATCCAGACACAGCCTGAGGTTTGTAGAGTACCCTGGTGTAATTATACACATGCATATGATGGAGCAAGGATGCATATAAAGGAGTAAGAAATTGTTGGCATTTTTTAAGAACAGTTCCTCCTGCTATTTTTTTTTTTTTCCTTGAAATGAGATTAGTAATCCCCTCCAGGATTTCAGAACCTAAAAACCTGCATCAGCTCTAACACTCACACATCATAATAAACTTTATGTCCTTATTTAGGGCCAAACATTGATGCATGTGCACAGTTTTCAGACAGACTGCTTATTCCTTGGCATATCCTCTCTGTTTCACAAGTACCCAGGCAGAACAGCATGTCAGCCAGAACCTGGGACTCCTCTCAGCGATAGGCTGAAGAGGAGAGAAAAATGTGATTTTGTGATTGCCGGAGCTGCAGACACCTCAGCAGAGCCAGATTGGCAGAGAAGGAGCAAATGAGCAACAGCCAGAATAGGGGCAAGAGCTGATAATTTTTTTCCCCAGGGTGAAGGCAGGGAAAAATAAAGTAAGCTCATGACTCTGACTAACAATCTGCTTCCAAGCAGTGTGGTTCAGCAGTGTTCTTACTACAGGTTATTAGCAACACCTTCCTTCATATTCATGTATTTTACACTGATTGGTCCTGAAAGTCATTAGTTTTGGTGTCCTCCCATCCCATTCACAGGCAAGCCAAATCCTTATTGGCAGAAATCTTGAATTCTTCTTGATCCTCCTACTTGATCACTGGAATTGATGATGCAGATAAGAAAAAGTAATGTTCATTCCACTTCTACCAGTGGAAAGTTCAGTAAAAAGCTTCCCTCCATATTTGAGGCAATTCCCATAACAAATTCCCTTTGCTGTATTTTGAAACTTCGTAGTTTTATTTTTATTCATTTCAGTATTAAGAGCTCACATTCAACTTTTTAAAATAAAAGGGAAACGTTAAAGAGATGTTGTCCCCTCGTTGATGCTACACTGGTAGATTTGAGGCTTTTTCTTTTTGGGGGTTTATTTTGCAGCCCTCAAAGGGGAAGCATAAGAGAGTCATTCCAGCCTCCAGAGCAGCTAAAGTGATATCTAGAGATATACCAGAGGAACAACTCCTCTCTACTGCTTTTTCCATGCCACTAAGTAGACTCATTACTGCTGGACTTTAACATGAGGAAATCTTACTTCCTCCAGCCTGATGAGCAGGGTCAGAGCTCTGGCCTCTTCTGCTCTGCTTCCTGCAGCAACATCATCTTCCTGATGAGGCCCCAAGGTCCACACTTGCTCTTGTGAATGAGCCATTGTCACATGTTACAGCCCGCAAGTGTCACGTCTGATCATTGTTGAAGTGATGTCTCTGTTTCCCTTTGACCCACTTCCACTCACCTCTTTGCCTCTGTCCTCCTCCAGGTATTTCTCATTTCCTTTTTTCCTGCACCAGGCACTCATTAAACTGGATCAGAAAAGAGGCATCTTGTGAAAATAGGCATGGAAGTGGGTCATAAATTTTTAAAATAAAAGGTAATGTAACTCATCAGTCTTACAGGGCTTTCCTCTTCCAAGAACTGTAATTTTTCAGTTGGGGTGTAGTCAGGTTATAACTTTGCTGTTACACGTGTTCATGGTAGTGCAAGAAATCAACAGATTAGCACTGTTTCATTGCTTTTCACTTCATCTGCTGTGGACCATCCCATTCTCAGAAAAGAGAGCTTTTTTTTCTTTTTGCTTTTGTTTTTCTTTTGGAAAAAAAAAAAGTTCTTGGAGCACTCAAAGCAGTACCACATCCAAGCTCTGGCACTGCACCATGCAGACCACACATGGAGGAGTGGTCAGGGTGAGGTGAATCCTTGCAGTGCCAGTTGACTGAGAAGTGTACTGACAGAGGTCTCTCCCTGACCCAGCTTGTGGCTGCCTGACTCCTGTGCCTATGGAACCTAGGTGACTCTTCCCAGCCCCTTAGGAAGCAAACTCCTCTTTATCCTGGCGGGTGGGAAAGCTGGGCTGGTAGCCTTCACTGAACTATCAGACAGTTCCACACTGGAAGCAGCTGGGGCAGCCTGAGCATTCACACTGCCGATGCACCATCAGATTTGGTCTGTTTGCAGGTGGCCTGCCAAACACCTCCAGAAAGGATAGCATGAGTCAACAAAAACCACACAAGAAATTATGAGCTCCAACTGGTGGCCATGTCAGGAGGGTGCTTCAGTGGATCCTGACTGGGATTGTGCCAGGTTACACCTTTTGACCCTCAATCTTCGGTGCCTTGCCATGGAAATCAGAACTTTGCCAGCGTTTTCCTATTTTAATGCATAAAAGTTATTTAATTCAGTTTGTAACAGAACAGGTCTATTTTCCTCTCTATAACAAAGGTAAAAATCAGACCTGCCCTTGCAAAGTTCCTCAAGGATTTTGGTTTGTATTCTACAGCTATCGGACATTATTCAGAATTTTAAGCATGTCCAAGTGTGTCTTTCTTGATTGCATGTCTTGAGGGTTAACACTGGTCAAATCAAGATGAAAAACAGAGGCTTTGCCTTTGAAAAACCTATATGGTCAAGTGGGCAGGAGTCTAGTAAAATTTTATTTACTAGGTTACCTTCTTTATTTATATTTAAGGAGCTCTTTCTCTAGTGGGTGACATTTGGAAAGTCACTTCACCTGCCTTGTTCCCTCTTAAAACCATCCTGCCGAAATTTATACTCTATTGTCAGCAAAGCAGATGGTGTGTTTTCATTTGTAGTGGCTCAAACTCTGTCTCCAGCTTACATCTAAATAGTAATGATCTAGAGGTGAAGATGTTCAGACACGACTTGGAGATAGCCACAAAGTAAAAATCTGCTGTTTTCTCTGTGTATGTTGTATTTTCACCATCCAGCAGCAATCTTGCCAGAGACTTTTTTCCCAAACAATTAGTATAGTGGGTCCTTTCTTTTGTCCAAAGACTGTCAAATGGGAAGTTGTTAAAGCATTCAGAAAGAAATCATTAAAAGTGTAATACTGCAAAGAAGCAGTTTGACTTCTTTATTATAAAGCAGCTAATATTTTGTCTTGGTGCAAACTGTGGTAGAAAATAGTTTGGTTTCAGATCCTATCCTAGATATTTGCCAAAGGTCCTGAGCTGCGACAGCAGTCTTGCAATCTGTACCCATCAGCAAATGACTCTAATGTAAGAGTAACTTGGTAGTTACATGACAAAAAAAACCAAACCAAACAAACAATGACCAGTACAGGTGAAAAAAAAAGTTAAACTTTCATAACACAGAAATTATGAGATAAAATTTTTTGTTCTGAAGAAAATAACCCTCAAACTTGTATGAGCACACAGGTGAAAGGGCAGTATCATTAAGTAGTGTCCCATTTCAGTGTGGGTGGAATAATCTAATAAAAATCTGCTGAAATAACTTGCTCTTAAAGCACTGCCCCAGAGAAGTTCCTGCTTCAGCCTCTTTATATATATATATATTTTAATTTCTTTCTTTCTTTCTTTCTTTCTTTCTTTCTTTCTTTCTTTCTTTCTTTCTTTCTTTCTTTCTTTTCATTCTTTTCATTCTTTTCTTTCTTTTTCTTTCCACTGTAAAATTACTCTCAATAACCCAGCCCTAGGACTGGATAATTTTGCTACTCTCTGCCACCATTATTGCCTCTACAGACCAGGGACTTTTATTCTGTACCTTACGGGTCCTAGTGCTCTGAAACCCAGAGATTACTGGTGGTTTCAGATGTTACTCTTACAGGAGGGCTGTGATTGGATTTTGTTTGGTTTTCTCTTCCTGCTTAAATCTTCTGACCCAATGCAATCAGACAATGTGTGCATCACGTCTGCTGCTCGTATGCTGCTTCAGGATAATTCGCCTGTACTAGGGGAAAGATGGCTCACATTATCACAGGCTGTCAAAGTGGAAGCTTTGAAGTGGCTTTGAGAAAGGAGCCTCAGCCCAGCATCAAAGTGGGCAGCAAGAGCTTAGAGGGTGTTTGTCACAGAAAGAATAAAATATGGGCTTTATCCTGTCATTTTTTTTTCCACTGGCAGAGGTCTATTCTGTGAGCCATCACATTTTCCACAGTGTGTGACTGTGTGTAATAGGAACATACCTTTGTTACCACTTAAATAATAACAATAAAAAAAGGCTGGCAAACTGTGAGCGCAACAAAAACACAGGAGTGACAGCATGTAGATGAAGTGGGCACTGCACGGCAGTAAACTGCAGAGCCAAAAAGCCCTTTCTGTACTCCAGGTGGAATAAAGACCCAGTTTCTTTCTCCTTTTTCTCCTTTCTGTCCTGCTTTCTTTGTGATGCATATTTTTATGTCTGTGGTTAAGAAAAACCCAACAAAATAAAGTTACTGAGCAGGCATGCATAAGCTGCCCTCATTTCTACCTCTCACATTCTCTTTTTAGCATCTGCCACAGATATTCAAGCTTGGCTGAATGGCCTATGAAAGGGAAGCACTCTCTTCCACGAGGGACATGTGCAGTGGATTTTGCAAGTTGCTGAAGTACTTTCTGAGGCTTTCTCTGTTCAGGGTGTGGAAATTCTGATGGGGTGGTGGGAAGGCTAAGGTCTTGTCCAGACTGAGGCAGAAGGTGTACATCTTCCGATGCACAGGACAGCTAGGAGAAAGTAATTTTTTGCTTCTTTATATTTCATTGCCATTCCCAAGGTATCTGGGACTTAATTGAAAGTCACTAAATCCAGGAATTAAACAAATTTATGAGAAATTTTGGCAAGCACCATAAAAACCCCAAAACACAGAAGGCAAATAGATCAAGTACCCCAGGGTCATTGTATTTCCCAAGCCACCTGTGGGCTCCTTGGAGACTGGGAGTTAGCCTCAGGTCACAGGTGCTAGATAAACTGGCATGGTTTATGCCAGGTGGAAACAGTACTAGAGATCAAGGGAGACCAGACATTCCACAGCAGCTCCTGGCTTACTCACAGGCTAGGCTGAGCAGGATATATGTGATTTTTAACATAATTTTAAAAAATAATAAAAATTCAAATTTGCCACCTTTTGCCTGCTTTTTGTGACATACTGAAACAGAGATGCAGTTGCTTATCCAGCAAAACCATGTTCAGCTCAAAACTAGGTAGTCAGCTGCAAAGGCAGCTCAGCAATCTGCTTGAATTTAGTCCTGCTTCATCTTAAATCCAGGCCCTTGAAGAGTCCTGAAGTTTAGATGGATTGCATTCAAACTGTGGACATGGATTTCCACCACCTGGTGGACCCAGGAAGACACAGCTGTTCAGGGTCCTTGGAAGCAGAAGCTGAGAGGTGGTGCTGTGCTGCTATGGGAAAAACAAGAAAAAATAAATTTGCAATGCACAAGCAGGGTTTTCATGTGGAGGGCTTCATGTGGAACGGACACAAAGCAATTTCCTTCTCCACTGGCTGGCAGCAGTACTGTACATTTTTTAAACCATTCCCAGGCCACAGCACAGCAGAAGAAATAACAAAGAGTCTAGAAAGTGTCAGGCTGGCAATGTCTGTCTCTTTTGAAAGTAGAAGAGATTCAAGATTATTATAACAGAATGTTTCAAATGCTAAGAAGGAGAGGTCAAGAAAGAGATAAAGTCTCCATAACTGGAGA
Organism: Ceyx cyanopectus; assembly: GCA_013401355.1. Taxonomy (NCBI): domain Eukaryota; kingdom Metazoa; phylum Chordata; class Aves; order Coraciiformes; family Alcedinidae; genus Ceyx; species Ceyx cyanopectus. The sequence continues at coordinate 7,658 of VYZU01058919.1, forward strand.
GGTGATAGGTTCAAGCTGTGGCAATGAAACTTGGACTAGACCTGAAGGGAAACATTGCCATGCAATAAGGCAGTTGGAGAGGTGGTTGAGCCTCTTTTGGGGATGTCTTTAAGAGCAAGTTAAGCAAAGCTCCATTGGGAATAATCTTGATACAGCTGAGGCTATCTTGGCCTCAGTCTCAATGGTCTTCTGCTGTCTGTCCTGGAAGACTTGCTTGCCTTTTAGTAAGGGGGATGGCAAAAAGCACAACATCTGTGCTGTGTTATAGGTTCTGTTGCTAGGCTTAGTTTGGAAGTCAATATCAAATATCCCTTTCCCTCCCCCACCAACCCCTCCTTGCTGGGTGCTGGATATACTATGCACTGTGGAGCACTTGACTGTTTTTGCATTCACAAAGCTTCTTGCTTTGTTTTTCTAGGGATGGATCCTCATCCTTGAATCCATCCTTGAATTCTTGGTTCACTGCTGCCACAGAAAGAGCTTGCTTCATTCCAAGGACGTGGCCATCATCCTGCTTGGAGTGGATGACAAAATAAAAGTAGGACTTAAATGTGCAGTGGTTTCCTTGTTCAAAATAAATACGATTTTTCTTCCAACCACAGTGCTTAGAAGAGCCACTGTGGGTAATTTGTCCTTCTTCCCAAGGGTGCAGATGAGCACTGTGTCCTGGGAATAAAGAACTGCAGAGCTAATTTTGCACTCATTTAACTAAGGATGAAGTAGCAGCAATTCCCTCGGGTCAGGAGTGGTCCATAAAATGGACCAGTCTCCAAAACACTGAAAGGACTCGCCAGGATGAGCGTGTCCAAGCTTCAAACTGTGTAATTTCTCTGGTATTTAATGGTGACTCACTAGCAGCGTGGCAATGACAGCAACTGCATTAATGCCTGTGGCTTCTATCACCCACCAGCACAAATATTTTTACCATTGTTGTCTTGAAAATAATATCTGAAATGCATGACCTCTGTCTGGAGGAGCTAGACTGCAGGTCTCTGCTGCCAAAAGCACACTGAGTTTCACCAGTCTGATATGCTGTGCTTATCAAAGGGAGATAATACTGCTGGCTTCCTCAGTGAGTCCTGAATGCCTGAGAAGACTCTTGTGCAAGACACACTTCTGCAGGCTCTGCAGCCAGTCAAGGGCAGCAATGCTTCTATTGCTGCTTCTAATGCTGATAGTGTATGAAAAGGCAGACCCTACTGAAAAGCAGTGGTGGCACTTCAGAAAGTCCCTGGTGTTGTTCTGCTTTCCCTCTCACACTCCTCGCTCTTTCCAGCATACCACACTTCATCAGTTTTGCATCATGAAGACCGTGTCTCTCTCTCTGTTTTTTGTTGGTTTGTTTTGTTGTATTTTTTTTTCTCTGAAAAGCCATTTCAGAAACTGATTGCTCAGGCCAAAAATGCCTGAGTGTCCTTCCCACAGAGGGAATCATACGAGCAACTGGATGTGTGACACCCTGGTAGCATCACCTCTCTGATAAATCCCAGGAGGTTACCAGCTGCTGCAGCTCCACTTGCAAAATCTTTTGAGGCCCTAGATGTGGTACCTCCAGAGCCAGTCTTCAGCCACACACCCTCCCCTTCACCCACAGCCCCAGCTGGCACTCTTGTTCTTACAATTTGCCATGTGTCTGAGCACCTCGTGGGCATATTTCCTTAGAAGATGTGACAGCAGTCTGGGTTGTATCTCCTTCAGAGGCCTTTGGCAAACCAGGACGTAAGTTCCCTAAACCAGCTTCTCCTTTTCTTTGAACATACAGCATGGGTGCTTTACTTTGCTGTTACTAATTAATTATGGATCACAATCCCACCCAGAAGTGGCACCAATCCACTCTTTGCTTTCTGTTGTCAATTTGTTTTCTGGGAAGCAAATTAAGAACATTATTTAAAAGCATATATTTTGCTGGTTAAAATCTAATTTTGATTATCAAAATGTCAAATCTAAAGTAAACAAAAAAACATTTTTAAATGCAAAGTCAAAGAGTTTTTAGTTCTCATTCATACCAATATAAAGTGCGGAGGGCTTAGTTTTGTTTTCCCAGAAAATGACAAAAGAAGGCTGACCAAAAGACTTAACCAGCATTGTGGACATTAAAACATCAAGCAGACCTGCCATGATTGGGAGTTTAACAGATGGATCAACAGAAACGTTCTGGGAGTCAGGAGATGAAGATAAAAACAAAACTAAAAACATCACCATCAACTGTGTAAAAGGAATCAATGCACGTTACGTGTGTGTTCATGTAGACAACTCCAGAGATCTTGGGGTAAGAGGAAAATTAAATGTCTCTCATGGTATGTGCATAGGCTCTAGAGTTGTATTTGCCCATCAAGAGGCACCATTTTCTTTGATCAGTCTGTAATTCTGTTTCAGAAGCTCCCATTTCAAAGCCAAGTTTCTAATTCCTGTGGTTTTGAAAGCAGTACCTGATATGATCACACCAATCCAACACCATTTTCTGTGAACCTAAGATTGGGAAACTTCATTCTCAGTGGCATGTTCAATTTCAAATGCATTTTCAAGCATTTATTTTTTCTATAAATTATTCTATAAATTACTTTTTCAGGTCATGATTTCTGTAGAAGCATTCAAACAATGGCTTGTCATAAAATCCATTAAAAGTACTCTCTAGAATTAACTTACATTCAAATTTATTAATCTGTAAAGTAATGTTACAAATACATCTTATTTTCAACTACAGCTTTTAATGTATGGAATGCATTAAAAAAATGCATTAATGTTTTGTTGGGGTTTTTTTTTAAGCTGTGCTTTGGAATTCTTTGTCCTTAGTTTTGAGCACATTTTTTT